>PVIY010001323.1:0-154801 GCA_004026745.1 Myrmecophaga tridactyla | reverse complement strand
TGGCTTCCTGTTTCATGAAGCTCCCTGGGAGGCATTTTCCTTCTTCGTCTCCAAAGGTCGCTGGCTGGTGAACTCTGCTTCTCGTAGCTATGTTGTTCTGCTCTGCTCTCTCCGAATCTCCCTCGAATCTCCAAAATGTTTCCTCTTTTATAGGACTCCAAAAATTTATCAAGACCCACCCAAATGGGTAGAGATATGTTGTCACCTAATCCAACTTAACAACCACTCTTGACTAAATCACATCATCCAGGGAGATGATCTGATTACAGTTTCAAACATACAGTATTGAATAGGGATTATTCTATCTTTATGAAATGGGATTTTGATTAAAACATGGCTTTTCTAGGGGACATACATCCTTTCAAACCAGCACAGAGATGATATTTGGAAACTACATATCCTAGAAGCATTTAATGTCCAGAATATTTTTTTAAATCCTACAACTCAACAACAAAAAGCAAACAACTCAATTTGAAAATAAGTAAGATAGTTGAATAGACATTTCTTCAAAGAAGATATACAAATGACCAATAAGCACATGAAAAGATGCTCAGCATTATTAGCCGTTGGGGAAATGCAAATCAAAACCACAATGAGATACCATTTCACATCCTCTAGAATGGCTTCTATTTTTTAAATAATGGAAAACTACAAGTGTTGGAGAGGATGTGGAGAAATAGGGACACTCATTCATCTTGGTGGAAATGCAAAATGGTCCAGCCCCTGTGAAAAACAGTTCTATGCTTCCTCAGAAAGTTAAGTATAGAATTAATATATGGCCTAGCAATGCTACTTCTAGGTATATATGCAAAAGAATTGAAAGCAGGGACTCAAACAAACACTTTTGCACACTAATGTTCATAACAGCATTATTCACAGTTGCCAAAAGGTGGAAGCAACCCAAGTGCCGATTAATAGATAAGCCAAATATGGTATATACATGCACTGGAATATTATTCAGGTATAAAAAGGGTTGAGGTTCTGATGCATGCAACAACATAGATGAACTTTGAAGACATCATGTTGAGTGAAATAAGCCAAACACAAAACAAATATTGTATGATCTCACACATATGAAATAATTAGAGTGGACAGATTCATAGAATTCATCTAATACAGGTTGCTGGGGGCTTGGTTGAGGGTAGAGAATGGGGAGTTAATGCTTAATTGATACAGAGCTTCTGTTTGGAGTGATGGTAACGTTTTGGTAATGGGAGCATAAAATTGTGAGCATAACTAACACCACTGAATGTTATATTCGCATGTGGTTAAATTGAGAAATTCTAGGTGGTAAATGTTACCAGAATAAAAACTTTTTTTAAAATTGGAGGCATATACAAAAACAATGAATGCTAACATAAAGAATGAACTATAGTTAACATTATAATTATGATAATATTGTTCTATCAACTGTAACAGAGGTACCACACTAATCAATGTATCAATATTAGGGGAAAACTGTCCATGTGAGGGGGTTATATGGGAACTCAATATTTTCTACATGATTTTTCTATAAATTTACAATGACTCTAATAACTGATAAATAAACAAATTATTTTTGTAGTGAAAAAAAAAAAACGTCCACAGCTTCCCATTATTCTTAGAATAAAGCCCAAAACTCTTAGCTTGGTTTATCAGGCCCTTCAGAGTCTGTCACCAACTTTACCTTATCTGCCCCCCCCACCGCCCCATTTCTTTATGATTCATCCATTCTGGCATTTATCCATATCCTCAAGTGAGCCAGTTCCTCTCTTCTCAGACTCCTTGTGCATGCTGTTTTGACTGGAACGCTCTCTCCTCCCAGTTCCATTGCCTCACTAACTCTGACACAACCTTTAGCTCCCAGTTTAAATTCAACACTTTCATGAAGGCCTTTCCCTCCCCGTCTAATCTTGTTCAGGGCCCCCTGCCTTAAGCATAGGTAAAGAGGCTCATCTAATGTTTCCAAGTGGCAAACTTAGAAAGAAACGCTATAAGAGGAGCCATGCTATCGCCTATTCCAAAAGAGATTTTAGAGGGTCCGAGTTTACATCCTGAAGAGTTTCTAGCACTTGAAGAGGCAGGAATCCCCATCCCTATAGTCCCATATTGTGAGCTGCCATCCAGAGTCCCTCAGATCCCACTTACCATCCCTTTGGCCCCTTCCCAAATTCAGTAGTCTTGCACTTCTAAGTACCCTCACCATTGGCTTTCTTCAGAGAATTGCCCGAGGGTTCCTGAAGCCACAGCTGGTAGTGCAGAGGGCCCCTCCAGTAAGGAAGGACACACTCAGAGATGAAGTTGGCATTTCAGAGCTCCCTGAAGCTCCAAGCTACATCTAGGACTTTGACTTAAACTACCTCCTTGCTTGACTCCTTCCCAGTCCATTCCCTACCTGCTTCCCTCACTCCCTGACCAGTTTTGCCTGTGAGCAGGTCTCAAATTACTAGCACGTGCCCCAGGAAGGCTTCTGGGGTACTCCAGCCAAGACGAAGACCCTCTCATCTGGTTGACTAATGAAAAGTACCTTTGAAACTCATTATTTATAAGCAATAATGTTGGTTCCAGGCAAGGGAGTGATATGAGAAGAGGGGCCCAAATCTTCTTACCACTCCCACATTTCTGCAGAAAAGATGAATGTAATATAAAAGGGGGGAGCCTAACCTAGAAAACCAGGAAAAAGAGTCATCCACATGCCAGAAATGTCAAGGCTTCCTAGAAGATATGGTACAGTTGAGACTAAATTAAAGAAAGCTATTTAAGGCCACCTCATGAACTACATCCTTGGAAGGAACTGCATCTACAAGGCATAAGAGAGGAGATTCTGGAAGAACCTCACTGATGACCTCTAAATTGGAAAGGACTGGGGCAAAAGTGTGCCTAAGGGCAGGCAGTCAAGGATCCTGCAGCTTGTGGCACTTTCACCTGCAAACACCATCCAGGTCACACCTGGCGCAGGTGACTGCACTAAGCTGGGAGCTCATTTCCACAGCAGAATCCTGGCATGGAAAGCTAAACCAGGCAGAGGGCCAGGCACTACTGAGGCATGATTTTGGCATGAGAAACCACCCCAATCAGAGAGAGGAAACTCCTTGGCACAGAGGAGAAGCTTCCTGCTGTGACTACCTATGGCTCTGCTTCCTCCCCTCTGTCCCCAAGTTCCTGGGCCTCTGAGCTAGTGAGATAAATTTACAATGAAATATGGCCTTTTCTTTGTTGCTTTGTCTGGATCTGTAGGATGCAGACAGGGTCCCACACCAGTCTCTGGAAGACTGAACTCTTTTAGTTGACTACAAGCCAAAATTTGACAAACATAAATTTTTCTTCCTGCAAGAATAGAGAAAAATCACTACCCCTATGATAAGTCTGATGCTTGGAGGGATACTTGGACTAGAAAACTGATTTAGCAGTCATCACTTAGTAATTCAGCTCATAAAAAGTGTTGGGGTCATCCAGGATGAGGACTTAATCCAGGGGCTCTTAACCTGAGTGGAATAATGAGTTTCAGAGTATGTATTAACCACGAGAAATCGCATGCAAATTGCGGTGCTGGTACACATTTTTCTGGATTTTCAACAAATATAAAAAAAATCAAAACCGCTATGTAGATTTGCAGGGTCCTACACTGAAACCGTAGAAAATGCCAACAATTAAGACTGGGTACCAGAAGAGGAACAAACAGAAAAGGAAAAAGAAATGGTCAGAGAAGTATGAGGGAAATAGGACATAACCCACAGGAAGCCAAATGTATGATCAATAGTATTAAACAAAGTAAAAAGCTGTAGTAGGATAAGACTTGAAAATTGTCTCTTAGATCTAAAAATGAGGCAGTCATTGGTGGCATAAGAAAAGCAGTATGTGGGGAGTAAGAAGAACAAACCCTGGATGACTGTGGATTCTGAAGAAAATAGAAGATGAGGAAGAGGAACCACAGAATGGATCTATTGGAGGTTACTGTGGAATGGTTTAAGAGGAAGGGAAATAGGAGGACGAGGTTGGATCAGATAGAGAAGACACATAAGATAAGGGCCCAGGAGAAGGCTGGTAAGCATGGGAGCCACATTTTCATCTGTGTCTAGAGGGGAGAAGAGTGAGAGGCAGGGAAAGATTAACTGACTTCAAGACTTGAGATAGAAATTCAGTATAGTGTTGATCTGGCCAGGCCATAAGCTAAAGTTCTCTTGAGTTTATAGTCGGCCATGTTACCTAGACTCTAGAAGCCCATGGAAGAACCCACTGTGGGCAATCAGGCCTCATGGCCCTCCTATTCTTTCCTATGAAAAAGCATGCTTTCTTTACCTTAGTGGATTCACTTTTAGAAGGAACAGACATATAGAATGGCAGTGGGAACCTGCACTAGATACCTACAGTGATGCACCTAGCCCTTCATTCACAAAAGCAAAATAACAGTCAGGAATCACAAGGCAAGTAAGAAAAGCCAATAGCATGAAATGAACACAGCACTGACCCTGACCAAGAGGAAATCAATAATTCAGGGAATATAAGAAAATTTACAAAATTTTATTAGTAATAATCTGGAAAGATTTGTAGCCCTAGAACAAAAACAGGCTCCCATGAAAAAGTAACAACAAGAAAACAATCAAGTGCTCCTACAAATTAGAAGCATGAAGCCTAAAAAATATATGGAAATCCAATGGCTATGCTGTAAAATAGCAGACTGGACAGGATTAAGGATAAAACTGGTTACTTGGAAGAGAAAATTATGAAATTTTCCAAAACTAAAGAAAAAAAGCAGAGTAAAATACATGATAGAAAAGGTAAGAGAATTTGGAGGCTAGATTCATTAAAATTCATTTAATAGGACTTCCAGAAACAAAAAACAGAGTCATTGCTTTTTTTTAATTTTCTGTGCTAAAAATGCATAAGCTGCAAGATTTTTAAATGCCCAAGGATTATCAAGACATATAAATGAAAAGCCAGATTATCAAGTTTGTCTCCAAGTATCAGGGCAAAGTTAAGACATTTTTAATTTCAAGAATGCATAAAGTCTGGGGGTGCATGGGTAGTTCAGTGGTAGAATTCTCACCTGTCATGTAGGAGACATAGGTTCAATTCCAGGCCTATGAACCAAAGAAAGAAAAAAAAAGTTGTGAATAAAATTCCCTACCATATACATATCACATATTTGCCTCTATGTATACGTGTGTATAGATAAAGAAATACATATATATAATATATATATATAGGGAGACACATTTAAAAAAAAGAGCACATAAAGTTTGCTAACTACATATATCAGATGAAAAAATACTCTAGGATATAGTCCCATAAAACCAATAGGAATAAAAGAAAAAGATCTGAGCTATAAGAAGTGGTCCTAGCTGGCAACAACCATAAGAAAGAACAACAGCTGAAAATAAATTACAAGAAACTCCATAGACCTTTATGGTTGGGACAGTCCCTTTCTTAAATAATAGGGGTTGTGACAACACTTCACTTCCTTCTGCTGTCCAATCATATTATTGGCTCCACATAAGTAACATATTCAAAATCTCAATAGATGTTGTCTTTAAGATTTACCTCTTTATGATGAATCCATAAACAAAACACTGAATACTTTATTATCGCTCGGAAAATAGCATATAAATGTAATGAGCAATTTTTTAAAATATCAGTTTACATACCCAGATCATGTGGTGGAAGGAAGTAGGGAGGGAGGTAGAGTGAGTCCTCTTCTCGGTCATAGCAGGAGTCCACAGATCTCATTAGAGTTAAATGAAACAGTGGAAGCTCCTTACTGATGATCAAAGTAGCAGATACCAGAAGAATTAAAGGTATCACTTCCGGGGAAGACTAAAGAGGTTGTTTAAGTTTATGTTTTAGTTTTACTTTATGCCTTTGATTGACTATATTTTTTCCAAGTAGTACTTTAATACTTTAATTAGTTACAATTCTTTACAGAACTCCCTAATCAATTATGGCACATCCATACAATAGAAGACCGGGGAGCAATGGAAAGAATGAGGTCAACTCATGTGTACTGCCCTGGAAGGTTGCCCATTATTCAATGCTAAATTTAAATATGAATTGTAGAAGATTGTGGATAGTAAGATTCCATTTATATTAATATTTTCTAGAAACTTATGGGTTGTGTGGGATATATGCACGGATTTATATATTCACTAAAATGCCTGGATGAACACCAAGCTTTTGGGGAAGGGAGCAGAGGAAAGAAGATTTTCTGCTATTACTCGCTATATTTTTGTAGGAGTTTTAGTTTTTTTACACTGAGGAGTTATTTCTTTGGTAGTTTTTAATCAACAAAACAAATTTTATACCAAAATATTACACTGGTAGTATTTCATCTGCAGTAGCTGAAAAAGAAAAAAAAACAACTGGCTAGAATATGAAAGACTTGAGGTACTCATTAGTGTCGGAGAAGTGTAAAAACTGTTTTGAAGGGCTGTTTGTGGAAAAGGTGCATGCCTTTCCACACAGCAATTCCATCCATTTATTTATATAGTAGAAAAATTCACGCACAACGTGCATAAAACAACTGACAAAAACGTTCATGCCAGCATTGTGTGAAAACCCAAATTTCCATTAAGAGATTAATGGATACAGAAATTAGGGAATATTCATACAGTCCAATACTCCACAATAATGAACTAGAAAATGAATAAACCAGAGCTACACATATCAACTTAAGCAACTCTCAGAACCAAGTTGAGGGGGGAAACCAAATGAATTCTGAATAGGAATAGAATTGTACTATTTATGTACATTTTTTAAATATGCCAAAGAATATTGCCCATTATTTATAGATACATTCATATGTAGTAAAATTATAAAGGCGGCCATAGGAGCATTAAACCCCAAAGTCAAAAAAATACTAATTAATTACTGTGCTATAGGCAATAAAAATACATATATAAGATGTGGTCCCTATTCTTGAGAATTAAAAAAGAAAAAAAAGTCTTAAAAAGCTACGCTTTCTTTTAGAAACTACCTAAAGCTGTAGGGACAGAGTCCAAACCTTTAACTGTGCCAAGTAAGCCAAGCGCGGACGCGGGTAAACACAAAGATGGCAAAGGTATTCATTCACCGGCAGAGCCCTGGAATGTTCGTTATCCGAGGATATGTATCTGCTCACATGCAGAAATATGCTGCCTAAGACCAACTCTGGAAAAAGAAAACACCAAGCACATGCCAAAGAACAAGTTGTCGGACTAAGCCCCATGATCCAATGCGGCCCTCAGCACATCCAACACTGTAACGATCAAGCCACATAAATGCCATCAGTGTGTGCCTCGGAAGCTTTAGTCACCACCTCTCCAGAGTGACTCGAGTTGTGGAAAGAGAAGTTACTAGACCAGTTCAGCAATTGCTGGCAGATAAAGGAACAACTGTGGCTAAAGGTATGCCAATGGGGGATGAAGGAGAGGAAACACTTCACCTTTTGTCATAAATAATGCAGGGGGAGAGGGTTTTTCCAGAGCAGAGGCTCTGGCTACCCTTACTCTCTCCAGCATTGTCTCCCTGCTCAGGGGTCTTGGTCTGAGATTCTGAGACTGGAAGTTGGAAAAGTCTCAGGAGTAACAGGGCAGGTGGTTAACCAACAGAATGGCCTTCATTCTGGTGGCGCCTAGGGGACCACCTAGCCAAAACTTCCTCACCCACCAAAGCACCTCATATCTAACTCCCCAGTTCCTGGCACATCACAGGGGCCTAACAAAGCTGCCATTTATTGAGGCTGCCATCTAATTCAGGTATCATCTTAAGTATGTTATATGTATTTAATCCATTGATCCTCCTAAGAACTCAATGAGAAGGTGTCATGATTTTCCCCATTTTACTGATGCACAGAGTTTAAATAAATTGTCTAAGGTTACACATTAGTAAGTGGGGCACTCTGATAGTCCCATTCCAGAGCCCATACCTCTGGCCATAGCACATACTATCTCTCTAAAAATATTTTGGGAAAGAGTAAATGCATTCATCATCTGGGTTGAGGCTGCATTTCTCCTGTTCACATAACAATAATTCTGGGAGAAAGGTATACATTAGTCCACTCTTCTCCCTTACCACCATATAAAAAAATGTGTAATGAATTTATTAGCCTGTAGCCCACCAGTCTCCTAGCAAAGCCCTGAGAAAAGCTTCAAGGGTAACATGCATTGGGGAGAAAAAAAGGAGAAGGGCTAACTCTGAAGCATGAGGATTGCAACAAACCTCATAGTGATCCCAGGCACTCAAGACAAATGGAGCTGTGGTAGTATATGAAGGAAAGTGAATTCATCTCTGGATGCTAGGGTCAGACAGAGGAGGCAAGCAGAAAGTAAAAGGAGACTCCAAAGCCAATTGTAAGGATTTGCAGCACTGGCATATAAGAAGCACTCAACAGATATTTGTTGAACAAGTGAATATGTTTAGGCTTATGTTTGGAAATTGAAAAGCATGATCCAAGCACTCTAGTATTCAAAAGAACACTAAAGTTTTAACGAGTAGACTCAAGGTCTAGTCTTGTTTCTGCCACTAACTAGCTGTGTGACACTAGATGAGTTTCATCACCTCTCTGGACCTCAGTTCCCTCTACATAAAGAGGTGGGTTGAGCTTGAGGCTCTCTAAGGCCCCTTTTGGCACTAATATTCCATGATTCTATGAGTCATTCCATGGTTCCGGTGGTTTGTCACTGGTGCTCACAATGAAACAAAAGAACAAACAACCAAAAACAAAGGGTACAGAGTTCAAAGGGTGCCCTCTGGTTCACCAGCCCTTGCGTAAGGAAGTGAAATGACATTTAGCAAAGGGGTGACTCAAGCAGTACTTTTCCAATGTTTTGGATGGAACTGTCCTCTAACATACAGCACCTATATTAAAATGAGGTGTTCCATGATGTTGCAGAGTTTAGTTCTATCCCCAACACAAAAACAAATAAAGTCCTGGCTTGGTATTGTCAGAGCAATATCCTGGATTCCACATCAAGTTGAGTCCTGCACGGGGCAAAAATCAGGGCTCCTGGTTAATTTGACTTTGAGTCACCACCGGAACTCTCCAAAAGTCTGTGATTCATATTAATGTTATTTAGGGAAAGTATCACAAAAAAGGTCAAAAATCTCTCCTCCCTCTTGTTCCTCCCCCAGCTCCCCACTTAGGCTATCACCGAACCCTTTTTTGTTCATCAATATAACACAAATAAAGCCCAATTATTTGGACAATAAAAATAGGAGATCTCTAATAACCAGAATGCCTGCATTTAACCTGTAGGAAGGAATAAGAGGCAACTCATTACAAAATGGGCTTACATTTTAAATTTATCTGCGAACACACATGCGCTCTCTCTCTCTCTCTCTCACACACACACACACACACACACTTATGAGAGATAGTCATGGGTTCCTCATAGTTTGGATCCCAGCTCTCATTTCTTCTAGAACAATAAAATGTTTGCAGAGTTCCCCCTCAGGGCACATCAGAGCCTCCTGTACCTTCAACAGCTCTATCCTGTAAATCACTACTGCTTACAAAACCAGGAAAGAATCTCCTCAGCAAACAGTCTCGACTTAACTTTAAGCCAACCAGCACATTCCTATGCCCTGTGTTCTTTTGGACAAAATTTTACTGGACTACACTTATATACCAACCATCAGACAGAATGTACAAAACAATAATGCAGTTAGCTCTGCAATGAGACTGTCCATGTTGAAATCCCAGCTCTACCATTTGCTAGAATGTTACCAAATGAAGGCTACTTTAACTGGGTCTCTATTTTAGGTCAGTAAAATGTAGAGATACTTATAAAAATTACTTTTTTAAGATTTTCTCGTGAGCATCCAATGAGAATTCACATAAAGAAATTAACATAGTGCCTCACCAATGACAAAGGCCTTATTGATTCTGTTACAATTATCTAGGATTAATTGTCCCTTAGTTTTAACTAGGAAAGTGTGAATTAATTCTGATCCTACTGAAGTCAAACGACTATAGAATTCCAAAAGAATGAAATTTAAATGAATATTCAAAGGCAGAGTCTCATAATTTTTGCTTGACTCTTTCAGAGGGATTTCTTAATGAAATATGTCCACAAAAATAAAGCAGGAATAAAAATGAAAAGAGAAGTCCTTGATACTTAAATAATGTGCATTTCTGTCCAAGAAAAACACTGATCACTTCCCTTCCCCTTGACATTTGAAGCATGCAATTACTTTCCTCTATTCTCTCACCATCTTCAGTGGCTTTTCTTTGTGGTGAACAAAAGGGTGATAATCTAGCTATAAATCCTAGTTTTATAAATTAGTAGTATTTGAGAAGGAGATCCAAGAAAAAAAAATCCCTAAGAATTCTCTTGTCTGCTTATGTGACCATATGAATCAAAATATTTCCTATTTGGCTATCAAACCAAACAGAGAGGAATTGTTCCTCATAATGGGTCTTTCATTTTATTTTTTAAGAAGGTTTATTTAGAACCCATCAAGAGTAGTGGCTTCATATTAAGTACAAAAGGGACAAAACACAGTTTCATTCATTAAATTCTGTGGCTGCATGTATTTAATTGAACATCAGTTTTTTATAAGTCCAAAAGTTAACATTACAATCTAAAATAAATGCATTAGAGCCATTTTAGATCAAAGTTACGTTTCTTCTGATAAGTGGAGAAGGGAAAATGTCGATGGATTTGAAATGAAGAATGTAAAATTTCCATACACCAAAATGAAACATTTTTAAAATTTTAGAAGAAGTCTTGGGAAAATGCTTGTAACACATACAATAAAGAGAGGTGACTGTGCTAAATTATAAAAGCGTATGGAAACAGAAACATAGGAAAGAGAACCGAATTGACAGAAAAAGGAAGGAAAACTGTCTAACAAAATTTAACCTCATTAGTATAAAAGAAACAATTAAGACAGCAAGATACCATTTTTGCCTATCACATTAGCCCAGAGGTGTTACGTGTGTGTGTGAAGTGCTGGCAAAGTGTGTGAATGGGAACAGACATTTGTTTAACCTTTGTGCGGGGTTGAAACTGTTATATGCCCCAGAAAAGACTCTGCTCTTTTAATGCATTCTGGTAGAGGCAGACCTTCATGATTCCGTTGTTTCCATGGAGATGTCACCCACCCAATTCAAGGTGGGTCTTAATCCTTTTACCAGAGTCCTCTATGAAGAGAATAAAAGACAGAAAACAGAGAGGAGAGCCCAGGGCCTGTACAGACAGCAGAGACATGAAACCAGTGAAGGACACAGAGGGAGAGAGACGTCCCAGAGATGCTGAGAGAAAGAGAGCGCTCCAAGAGGTGTCCCCAGAGAAACAAGCAAGGACCCACAGATGCTCAGAGAAAAAGCCACTGGAAACAGGCTGAGAGCGATGGAGCCCAAGAGCAGGCAACCACACACGTTGGCATGTGCCTTCCATGTAACAGGGGAACCATGGGTGCCAGCAGCCTTTCTTCAGGGTCAAGGTAACTTCCTCTTGATGCTTTAATGGACATTTCTATGGCCTAAGAACTGCAAATTGCAACTTAATAAATCCCCTTTGTAAAAGCCAAACCATTCCTGGTATTGGTATATTGAATTTCGGTAGCTTTAGCAAACTGAAACAACTTGCTGCAAAATAATTTGATAACATTTATCAAGGCCTTTGAAAAACATCAATATACTTTGGTCAACTAATTCTACTTCTAGAAATCTATCCCAAAGGAGCAAAGAAAAATTGCTAATAAAAACAATATTTTGTTCACAGGATGTATATCAAAACCTTATTTATAATGGCGAAGTTTCAAAACCAACAAAGCATATACAAATCACAGACTATTATCCAGCCAGTAAAAAAAAAAATCTGTTTACAAAGAATCTTTGAGTACAGGGAAATTCTTATAACATCTGATGTGAAAAAGGAAGACTATTAAATTTTAATTTAAAACTATGTATAAGAAAAAGACTGGAAGGAAATACCTTAATATATCAGAGTGGTCATTATTATTACTTTAATTTTTTCTCATTTTCTTAAACTTTATTGTATTTTCAAAACAGTCTGTAATGGGCATGTATTATTTGTATAATCATTAAGAGGTTTTTTTAAAAAGCAGTATATACATTAGTTCTGTATATACTAGAACAGTGGCATTAGGTAATATCTACTCAAGCATAACGAATGAAAATTCCTTCCAAATAGGCCTAGGGTAATCCCAGACATTAGTTTACATCTAAAGAAACAGGCCATCACTTGATATAGAAGACAAATGTAATTCAGTATTCTGTCCTCTCCACTCCCACTGCTTTCCTTACACCTCTATCTCATGCTCTTCTGTTTGTATCTTTGGGGGGATTCATTCATATTCCCTATAAAGACGGATTCAAATCCTAACCCCTGACTCTGTGGGGGTAAACCCATTTGTAAATAGGAATTTTGAAGATGTCATTATTAGTTACGGTATGGATTCATTTGTGAATAGCATTTTCAAAGATCCTTTTTAGATGAGGCCACATTGAATGATGGAAGGCCTTCATCCATATGGCTGAAGTCTTTTTTAGGAGAGGAAATCTAGACAGAGACACAGAAGACTGAGCAGGAAAAGTAGAAGTCAGGAGCCATGTAACGGAGGCAGAGATGCCAGCCAAGGAACTACAAAGATTGCGGCAAGCCAGCCAGAGTGCTACAGACTCCAGGAGCAAGCATGGCCTGTTGAGACCTTGATTTTGGACTTCTGGCCTCCAAAACCACCAGATAATAAATTTCTCATTGTTTAAGCCAACCAGTATGTGGTCATTTGTCATAGCAGCCCTGGAAAACTAAGATGCATCTGTCTCCCTCTCCGAGGCAGCACAGCTCTTGGGGGCAGGGAGCATCTATATCTGTCATTGTATTACCAGACCCTAGCACAGTTCCTGGAATGTAGTAAGAACTCCATGAATAAATATGTCAGATGAATAAATGGTATATGGTAACCAATAAATAAATTCTTGTCGAATAAATATTACCAATACTTTAAGGACAATAAGAAAAGTAGCTAAAGGGAGCCCATGGTGAATGGTGATATTCAGCTAAGCTCCATCTATTGCAAACCCCTGGGACTGAACAACACTTCAAGCAGCAAGGCAGTAGATAGCAGGAGACTCCCTCTCCCTTCCAGCCCACAGCCATCTCTTAGGGGCTCACCCTCATCCTAAATAGTGCAGCTACTTTCTTACATTAAAGAAGTTAAAGACAGATTATTTTAACCCCTCCCTTTAAAACGGTCAGGTACCCCACGTTCACAGCAGGACTGAAAGCACAAATACTAAACCCCCTTTGTGCTCCACCACAATACATCCCACAGGCTCCAAAAAACTAGTTTTGAGAGACGGTTGTAAGAAAGAAGCAGGGTTTGGTGAGCAAGAAAGTTTGGGATATGCAAGCCAAGCCCAGGCCCTTCTTGCCGATTCACGAAGTATGGAACCACAGTGAAAGCTTTAAGCTGTGCCACAATCAAGAAAACAGCTTAACCAGCATTTCACAAACTCTCTCCCACAAAGGAACCCTTTTTCCACATTGATATTTATTAACACCTAGGATAAAGTGTTCCATAGGGAGCACGTCGGAGAAGGCTGTGCCACACAGGTTATAAGACACATTCCTAGGGTCTTAGAAAAAAAGATATGAAACACTGGTTCCAAGCCAGCTTACCCAGAGGCCGTGCATCAGCTGTCTGCTTCAAGGCATGGAAGCAGTATCCATGAAGCCCAAGTTTCTGTAAACAGAAATGTGGGAGACCAGGAAAAAGAGTAAGCATACCGGATTACTAGATCAAGGAAAGGTATTTTGAAGAAGCAGGCAAATTTACTTCTGTAAAAGGATAGCAAATGTCACAAAAATTTTGGAGCCTCTCTGCAAAAATAAGGTAAGAAAAGAGATCATTGTCACTTTGTTCCTATGCCTTAAGAAGTGTGAATTTTTTTTAACTAGGTCAAATCCCTGATATATTGCAACCTAGTGGTTTGGTGGTTAACAGACATTTAAGTAAAGAGTTTTTATTTAACAGGAAGTATCTGAGCTTGTGTCTTAAATTGGAGTGAGTAACTGATAGGACTTTTTTTTTATTCATTGTTGTCATTTAATACATGGTTACACGGGAATTGATACTCAAACTCAGTTTTCCATCCTTACCCTATATTATATATAAACAATGCTCCCTTCCCCAGCCCCACCTCCAAGCACCCTTTGTTTAAATATTGTGAAGGGTCCAAGAGTCAGGAAATTCCTAGCCTAGGCTGATACTGTGTAACTCATAGCCTTTAAAAAGAAAGTTCAAAGCCAACACAATGCCAATAGATAAGACAACTTTAGCCTTAGCTGTGAATTTTCTGAATTTCCTTAGTTTGAGTGAGCTACCAAGAATATCAGGTACATACATTTACTTTTGACTCCTTGACGAAGCTGGATTCTGAAAAGATGAAAAAAAGTCCATATTTTCTTTCTCTGATAATTCCAGAATTCTTTGAATTCTTAGGAAAATAGCTTTGAAGTTTATTTTGGGAGCAAAAGCTGAACACTTATCTGTTTTAAGAACAATTTCTCTCTGACTTTAGGCAAATAAAAGAAGGTAAGAACCAAAATGGGGGAAAGAAGTATAACTAATAAAGTATCAGTGGCAGAGAGAGTTCAAATAGAGTCGAGAGGCTACTCTGAAAGTTGCTCTTACTCAAACTTCAGTTAGACATTACTACCTGTCAACTCCCAACCAGGACCATTCCAGACAATCCTAAAGAATACCTAGGGCAATATATAAGATTCCACAAGGGATCCATGCACTAGGGTAACTTTCCAAAAACTTACAACCTCCAGATGGGTCCCTGAACCAGATAAATCCTGAAACCTAGCCCAGCCTCTCCAGAACATCAGATAGTTCCATTCCCCGATCCCATATTAGTGACAGACCCTTTCAACATGAAAAAGTTAGAATGGCCATAGCCCAAACACCCCTGAAATGAGGGATAGAAAGATCAAAGGTGATAGTGGATGTCACAAAGAAGATAGGATTTAACAAATGAATATGATTGCTGAATCATTAAATTGAAATCTCTTTTAGTCTCCAGTATCTTAGAGCAGCTAGAAGTAAAAACCTAAAATTGTGGAATCATAACCCATGCCAAACTCTGAAATATGTTCTACAACTGATTGTGGTGTTATGCTTTGAAATTAATTGCTTTTTTGTATATATGCTATTTTTCACAAAAAAAAGAAAGAAAAAAGTTGATTGTGGTGATAAAAATATATATATATATATTTAAGCCTTCTAGCCTCCTATATTTTGGAGCAGGCAGAAGAAAAAAAATCTGAGAGGATTGTATGGTAGCCCATAACCAACTCTGAGATCTGTCTTATAACTACTTGTTGAAGAGTACTTTGAAAACTATTGCTTTTTTATGTCTTTGCTTTGTATATATTACATTATACAATAAAAAAGTTTTTTAAAAAAAGGAAGGTAACAGTTGGCTCTTGTAGAGGAAGATTATCTCTGAACAGCAGTCACGCCCTTACTCACTGTTGGATTCTGTAGAAGAAACAAGAAAACCAAGGCACTACTCTTACCCTAGGGAACTTCTCTATAACTGGAATCCATAGACTTTTAGGGCTGAAAAGAATTTTCCTCATTAAGAAGCCCTCATTCACAGAGGCAGGTGGACCCACAAAGGTCCACGCAGCCAACAAGCAGTTCTGCCTTGCCTAGCACCATCCTCAGCATTTTGGAGATGCTCAGCCAATACAGGTCTCCTCGTTCCCATTCAGCATCCTTTCTGTGGCAACAAGATGTGCCTCTAAAGCAAATGCCACAACATTCCTGGGTAATGATGGGCTTTCAGGAAACTATGTTTTATTATATGGACAAAATTTTTCAAGAAGATCCAAGTTGCCAATGTAAGCACACTAATGTCTCTACCATAGCCATGACTGTGAAAGAGTGTTTGTAACTAGCAATTATAGTATGTGTCCACTAACACTGAAAACCTTGAGGAACAGATATCAATGGCATCCAGTAGAGTGGAAGAATGCAAAGGATTTAGAACAACACTTTCTTAGAGTCCTGCCTTTGCTAAGTGCATGACGAGCAGTGTAATCTTAGACAAGTTCCTTAACCTCTTTGACCGTCTATGAATCTGTAAAATCAGGTTAATAATAAAAATGCTACCGCAGAGGGTTGTAAGAATGAAATAAAATAGTTTATTGAAAAAGCCTTGTAGAATATTAGCAAGCCTGTTGTGAATCGCTTTGTTTTCGTATTTAGTGGGATGACAGAGTGGATCATAGCTGCCAAAACACTTGGGGAAAAAAAATTCCCAAACTAAGGCATGATTCCCAGTGGCAAATCAGTTATTAGTTTACCTATTTGACCAAAAAGAGCACCATAAGGAATACATTCATACACCTTTTGAACAAAGCAAACTAAAAACTGTTGACACTGGCATTTGGAATCTAGGGCACAGTTGTAATCCCCCCTAAAGGCCATGGGATAAGGAAGCCAATCATTTAAGCTATTGCTCCCACTGAAAGGCCAAAAGAACTTAAGAGCTATTCCCAGATGATCATGAGTTTCTCACTTTAGTTTCTGCAGAAGAAGCCCTGTAATCTGGATATGAATCTAATTAGTATGCAGTTCTCAAGCTCCATTGAGACCTTGAATAATGGCAACTGGGACAACTTGATCAGCCATACCTGTGTTCCTTTTGCTCTTAACAATCTATGACCATCTTAATTTAGCTTTCATCCCCCTAACCTGAATTATTGCTAGTCCCCTCAGTTAAGAACATGTTGGAATGCCGGCTCTCTAGGAAGAGATGAGTGCTTATCCACATCAGTTCTGCCTTGTAGATGGAGGTCAAAACTAAACTATTGGGTACATAGGTGGTTCAGTAGTAGAATGCTCACCTTCCATGCGGGAGACCTGGGTTTGAGTCCCAGAGCATGCACAAAAAAAAAAAAAAAAAAAAACTATTGTTTTCTGGCTGAATCTGACCCTTATATTTTCTATAATAACACAAATATTTGTGAAACACCTAGTATGTGCCTAAAGACTGTGCAAGGTGCTGGATACCATAAGGAACCCATAAACAAAACCCCTACCTTCACAGATGTAACTGGGTAGGAGAGGAGAGAGACAGATCTGCAATGGCAATGGAGTACTGAGAAAAAACATAGAAGAAGTGCTGGAATGGGTTGAATAGTATCTCCTAAAACTTCATGTCCACCCACAACCTCATTTGGAAATAGGGTCTTTGCAGATGTACTTACCTAAGCATCTCCAGATGAAATCATCTTGGATTTAGGGTGGGCCCCAAAGAAGAGGAGAGGACACTGAGACACACAGAGGAAAAAGCCGTGAGAAGACACGAGGTAGACATTGAAGTGATGCATCCTAAAGCCAGGAACAGCAAGGCTGGCCGACAGCCACCTGAGAGGTATGGAACAGATAGCCCCTGAGGCCTCCAAATGGAACCAACTCTGCCAACACTCTGATTTCAGATGTCTGGCCTCCAGAACTAAGAGAGAATAAATTTTGCTGTGTTTAGCCACCCAGCGTGTGTTAATTTGTCATGGCAGATCTAGGAAATTAGCACAGGTGCCTTCACAGATACTCCTTGAAATCACAAAACTACTAGAACAAATTTCAGAATATAATAGTGACCTTATTGCCCATTAGAATTTAAGCTCCGTGAAGGAAGGGGTGTTTGGGCTTGTTTTTTCACAGCTATATTAGAGAATTAAGAGCAGTACCTGGCACATAGTAAGTTTTCAGTAAATATTTTTGAATGAATAAATGTGTTGTCTTTGGCAAATGATCAAATTACCTGGGAAATATTTGGGACTATGAATAACATTTATGAAAGGAAAAGATATAAAACATTTCCATGCTTTAAGAAAAGGAGACAATCAAAAACCATCAATACATCCTGAGTGTATCATAATCATTACATAACTTTTGTTATAACAAATCCTTGTGGACACTAATTTCACTATTATCACACTGGGAACTTCTCTTTTCCCTTTTTCCTTACTTGAAGAACCATACCTAATATCAGACTTAACCATTCATATATTTTAACTCTAACAGGTTAACCCATAAAAGAAATTGCAACAGCTCCTCTGACCATCATCATTTAATAAATCAACAGGTCCATTTCACTGGATTGATATAATGGCATTTATGGGCACTGGCTAAGTCATGTCCACTTAACCGAAGCAATTAAGCAGTGCCTTGCTCTTATAATTATAAGAGATTGGTGATCATTTACTTTTTTCCAATGTAGCTGACACAAAAGGTAATATCCATACTTATGGATAATGTGGGATATTTGTATCAAAAAAAGAAAGAACACTTCCTATCGTTGTTCACCGCTGCATTATATTTGTCCTTCAAAAGGATAATGAAATATTCCTTTAACAAAGATTTGGGTGTCTTTAGGGAGGCATGTCTCAGAACCAGGTGCTGCCACAGAATTACAAAACTCTTCTAGATATCAGAGCTATGACGATCTAAGCCTCTCATTTTCGGATGAGAACACCAGAATCCAAATAAAGAAGGTGGCTTGCCCGAGTCCACCCAAAGCCAGAAGAACAACCTGTATCAGTTTCCTGCAGCTGTCTTAAGAAATGACCACAAACTGGGTGACTTAAAATTACAGCAGCTTATTTTTTCACCGTTCTGGAATCCAGAAGTCCAAAATCTAAAGAAAGGGAGAATTCTTCCTTGCCTCTTACAGCTTCTGGTTGTTCCCAGCAATCCCTGGTTTGTAGACATATCACTCCAAGCTGTCTCTGTCCTCACCTGGTACTCCCTCTGTGTCTTTATCTCTTGCCTTTCTAAAAGGGTGCCAGTTATATTGAGTTAGGGCCCACTTCACTCCAGCGAGAGTCATCTTAACTTGATTACATCTGGGAAAACCCTCTTTCTAAACAAGGCCACACTCACAGGGGCCAGGTATTAGGGCTTCAGCATTTCTTTGGGGGGGACACAGTTCAAACCAGAGCACAACAAATTCAATGGCTACTTCCCTCAAACCTTGTTAGCGAGTTCTACTGGGACAGTGAGAAGAAATACAACTGCAACGCTCTGCAAGATGGGAAGAGATAAATTGAATATAACTTGAGGAAATATTCCCGAAGCTGGAGTTAACAAATCAAAGTCTGTGCACATTTTTTAAAATAAGTATTTTAGAGCAATGATGGCTCAGTGGCAGATTTCTTGCCTGCCATGCCAGCGACCTGGGTTGGGTTCCAGGTGCCTGCTCATGTAAAAAAATAATAATAATAAATAAATAAGTATTTACAAAAATAATTTGTAAAGAAATAAAGAATTATGCATATTTTTAATTAAAAATTTTTAATTGTTCAATAAATAATAAATTGCCCCCCAAAACGATTGAACTAATTTATATTCACCTATACCAGTTCACCTTCAAGAATATCAGGTGATAGCATTAAAAGTATATCTTTGCCAGTTTGGAAGGAAAAAAGTCTCTCATCATTGCTTCAGTTGCCATTTCTTTGTTTACTAGTGAAGTTGCACGTTTTCTTAAATTCCATGAGACAATCGTATTTTTATTTTGTAAATTGCCAATTCACATGTAGGGTTGTAATACCTCTTCTATGTATGTGTGGCCTTAGAAAAGTCGCTTAAGGCTTTGGAACCTCAGTTCTTGAATCTCTCTCATAAATTGCGAGGATTAAATGCAGCATAACAGAAAGCAGGGTGAGGGGTGAAGATGCCTGAGAGGCTGTAGACAGCACTTCCTAGAGTGCCTCAGCTTCCTCTTAGAAAGTTGATTAGATGACCCCCCCAAAATAAGAGAGTCCTCTGTGGAATAAAAACTCTTAGTGGTACACGAGAATTGCTGGTGCTCTAAGGTTTCAGGTGAAGAGGTTGGGGCGGGGGGGGCGCGCAGAACACAAGTGTTTGCTGGATTTTCCTTTTTTTTCAGAGTCTCCAGAAATGAGTTGCTTTTCTTTCCACCCTCTTCTCTCAACAATTCATGAATAGCCATGGTATCTCTACTTCTGCTTTGTTCAGAAGAAATTTCAAAGTTTAGATCAGGGAGATGGCATTCTCCCTATTTGATAGCTTTATGCTTTAAATATTAGATAGGGCCTGGAAAAGGATGAAATGAAGAGGTGACAAGATAAAGCCCGTACATCTTGAACAATCTGTTGAAGCAGCTTCTTGACTACACAGGTCTTTGTTGGAGTGTTAGTGTATGAGTGTGAGTGTGTGTGTGTGTGATCTAAATACTTGAAAGAGTCACATTTAGTGGTTTTCTCACAGATGTTTAAAAAATGTTGTTTCTGCAGGAGCCAAGAATGAGGCTCTCTTTCTCAAACCTTCCACAGTCCAGAGGGCTAAGCTTCGATGCAGTGATCCTGTTTCCAATATCTGAGGCAAAATCACAAGATCCTGCGACCCAACAAGCTCACTTAAAAAGCATTATCCTAATTTCCCAGGAAGCAGTTACATTTCTTTGTAGTTTGAAGCACACGATTGCTTCCAAGTAGGAAACGGTGATGAAGTGAGGGCAGCAGAGATTTGTGGAATTTCAACCCTGATGAGGAGGCTGCAGCTAAGAATAGCCCCACTGTGCTTTAGGCCACGGAGGCGGAGCAGAAAAACAACTTTCTTTATCACCCCAAATTGCCTTTTCCTGACACAATCAGCTGAAGAGTGAAGAGTTTTGTAAATCCATTGGTTACATAACCTCAGAGCACTCTTGAACCTGCCTTTTTGTGACTTCAGAGGCCAGTTCGATGAAACTGAACAAGTAACTTTGTCATGGAGACAAGCTTTAGCTAAGGTTTTCCAAATCAGTCTTGTAGGTCCTATTCCAGGTGGTTTGTCAATTGCCTTTGACAAAGAAACTACATTGCTGACACTTGGAACTTCTGGGCTCTAGGGCCCAGCCAGGCATCAATAATAACTGCTCTCCATACGGCCTAGACTTTACTCTGGTTAGCTCATCTAATGGTCACAGCAACCTTGGGGATAGGTTCTCTTAGTATTGACATTTAATGGATGGAGCTTATGGACGTTAAGAAACAGAGCCAACAATCAAAGCAAGTCTGTCTGATGTGGAGTACAAGATCTTAACTATTACATCACTTTACCTTCTCATGTGCCACCTGGCTCATGGTAGGAGAAAGCAGAGATTGCACTTTGCCCAAGAAGCCATTCGCAGAGCCTAGGCATCCTACTGGAGGTATCCTCCACAAATTAAAGAGTCTTATAAATATATAACCATTTTGGAAGGCTGTATGCATTCCCTCCTATTAAGTATATCTTTTTATTTGTCCTAAACTCCCTCCCTCAAATGTCTTCTCACTTGAGACCTCCAGGATTTTGGTGAATATACCCACATGTTCACCTTCAGTCTATCTTTCATGATACCAGAGATATAACCATAATCATCTTTTTTAACAATTGCTTCTCAACTATTGTCTTTCCAAAAGTGAGAAAGCCAAACCGTAGTATATCTTCATGCTGAAGCTACCGAAAGTCTTTTATGATTTGTGTTTTAGTGTCTTGTTTGGAAATTTCTTCCCGACCACAGGGAATGAAAATATTCTTTCTATACTTCCTTTTCAAAGTTTTGCTTTTCACAATGAGGATAATAGGCTTTGGAGTATGGGGCTCTGGACACCAAGAGTGGAAGTAGGAATTCTAATAAGAAAGGTAATAATGCAGTTTAGACAATGGATGATAGTATCTTAAATGGATGTCCTGCAGTACGTATGTAGTACAATAGGGAGAAATGTTTGGAATCTAGACACATTTTGAAGTTCAAGGTGATGAATGTGTATGTGTGAGGGGAAGAGAAGGGTTTTTTTCCACTGTAGCAATTTGTAAACAGTGGTGCCATTTTATATAAGTGGGAATGCTGAAGGAGCATCAGGTCTGAAGGCAGGAAAGGACAGGGGAATCTAACGCTGTCTTTCTAAAACCTTAAGCTTCAAATGCTTACTAGACATCATGTTGATGTGTGTGGTAGGCAGTTGTGTATGTGTCAGGAATTCAGAAAGGAAGTTAGGGCTAGAGATATAAATTCAGGTGTTTTAGCATATAGGTATTATTAAAGCCATAGGACTGGGTAAGTTCACCCAGGACAAGAGTGAAGTCAAAGAGGAGAGCACATGGAACTCTACTGGCCTCTTATGCAGGCTGCAACGAGCAAGTCATTGTTCACTTTGTGTACTATTCTGTTGGTCTATTAACTATCTTTGTGCAAAAAAACGTTTTAATTATTATTACATTATCATGGAAGTCTTGATTTTTGTAGGACTTGTCCACCTTTGATGTTTGTATGTGGATAAGAAAAATCCAAAAGAAAGGGAAATTTTGATAATGAAGGAGGAAAGGGAATTCACTTTCAGGAATAAAGTCCATGAGTGGATAAAAGGAGTGAGATCCAGTGGGAATGCCAATGGAAAAACTGGCTTTTGATAAGGGTGGTGACCATTTATTACTTGTAACAGATGGGAAAAGAGAATATTTAGGATACAGATTTTTGTTCTGTTTAATTTATCTATTTTGATAGGAATTTTAATTTATTAATTGACATCATTTCTATATTGAGTCTTTTCATCCATGAATAAGGTATGCCTCAAATCTCTTTTTTCTTACGCTATTGCATTGGCTACAGCTGTTGATGCCTTTTTCTGGACTTTGGTGGCAAAACATCTAGCATTTTTAATGCTGAACAAAACATAATTTAAAAAAACATAATTTTTTGCTTAATATTTCTCATTAAGATTTCTCCTATTCTGATTTGCTAAGAATTTTTTGTCATTAAGAATATTGAATTGTAATAAATATTTTTCTGCATTTAATGAGTGTGCTGGTTTGAAATGATTTATGTACCCTAGAAAAGCCATGTTTTAATCCTAATCCCATTTTGTAAAGGCAGCCATTTCTTCTAATCCCTATAACAGTATTGTATATTTGAAACTGTAATTAGATCATCTCCCTGGAGATGTGATTTAATCAAGAGTGGTTGTCTTCACCCATTAGGTGGGTCTTGATAAGTTTCTGAAATCCTATAAAAGAGTAAACATTTTTGGAGAATGGGAGATTCAGAGAGAGCAGAGCAGAATGACATAGCCATGAGAAGCAGGGTCTACCAGCCAGCGACCTTTGGAGATGAAGAAGGAAAATATCTCCCAGGGAGCTTCATGAAACAGGAAGCCAGGAGAAGAAGCTAGCAGATGATGCTATGTTTGCCATGTGCCCTTCCAGATGAGAAAGGAACCCTGATTGTGTTCACCATGTGCCTTTCCAGATGGGAGAGAAACTCTTGACTGTGTTCGCTATGTGCCCTTCCACTGGAGAGAGAAACCCTAATCATTGGCCTTCTTGAACCAAGGTATCTTTCCCTGGATGCCTTAGATAGGACATTTCTATAGATTTGTTTTAATTGGGACATTTTCTCTACCTTGGAACTGTAAACTAGCATCTGATTAAATTCCCCTTTTTAAAAGCCATTCTGTTTCTGGTATATTGCATTCTGGCAGCTAGCAAACTAGAACAATGAGGTAGTCATATTTTCCACTTTCCTCTATAATTATTTCATATGAATACACTATCTGATGCTGAAACTTGCTTATCGTCTTGTGATAATGCTACTTGATATTAAGGTATTATTTTGTAAAACTGGTAATCTTATTTCATTAATATTTTATATTGAATTTTTGCATCTATTTGCATAACTTAGATTGCAGTTTTGGTTTAGAGGTTTATTTTGAGTGGAAAGGCTCTCTGTTTGCAATGTCTCCATTGCAAACACTTTCTTTTTCTCACTTTCATTTTTGTTCTCCCTTTCATCCCACCCTTCCCAGCATGGCAATTTTACACTCTCCTCTACCCAGACCCTTGGTAAGAAAACACTTGATAAAGTTTTCTAATGTTTGAGGGCTTCATTGCTTCAATACTATAGAGGCTATAACAGATTCAGGGACAGAGCCAATGAGTGGGTTGTCTTAGTTTGTGAGCATGAAGATATATTTTTACCATAGTACTTCCTTAGATGCACAAAATTTCCAAAAGCTAGAACTGGGTTAATGGCACTTTTTTGGCCTACTTTGCTTATCAGGAAAACTTCATGCCAGTCCCTGACTTTAAGCTGTGGGCCTGACTGCTGTCCCCAGCCCCATGTCCACTGAGTATGAAGCACTTTCATCCTTCCAGAACCTGCAGAGTTTTGAACTCCTAGCATTCTCTGTTTGCTTCTGACCTGAGCTCAGTAGGCCATGACTTTGGCACAACTCACCATGAGTGTTTTTTTCCATTGCTGATCCATGAAGATGCCTTTCTTGCTTCTTAACCAATGCATTTCTTCTTAGCTTTCTTTTTTTTTTTACATTTTTATGGATGATTGCTCAGTTTGATGCAGAAGGGGTGTGTCAAAGTATAAAATTGTAGCACTATCTTTGCCTGAATGTTGCAACACACTCTTTAGAGGAAAAATTCTTTAAAGATTTGTGCCAAAATTTGCAAAAAAAATCCCTTGACCACCAAGTCCATTACTATTCTGTCAGTACAATTCTAGGATGTGGAGAAAATGGTTTATATTCAACTTTATCTAATATTTCACCTAAGAAAAATAATATAATGCCTTATATTTCTATATTGGAGGAAGTTTTTCTGTGAAGTTCTTTCTCATTGGCCAGACACAATTACAGAACTATATAGGCAGCTTTCGGTTTAAGAAAAACATATGAGGTACCAGAAAGGTTAAGTGACTTACTCACAGCGTCTCAGTGAGTAATGGCAAAGATCAACCTACATGTAAGTTTCCTAGTCCCTGCTTTTAAGCTTTCCATGTACTCTAATTTGCAGACTTAAGCTTGGAGAAGAAAGCCCTCAGAAGAAGTGAGAGACCATTAAATGACAGCTGACTGTCCTAGAAACCCTTTCAGTAATTATTCCTTTGCCATACCACTCCTTATCATGTCTCTGCTCACAAAGTTGTCCTTGTTGACTCTGTGACCTCTGTTCTCTGACCCTGGTGCTGGTCCCTACCGAGGCTAACCTTCCTGGTCTTGGCCTCCTACACACCTGGACACATGCTCCATGGATCACTCAGTCCTAGCTCCTTGTGGCCAACCCTGTCCATTTTGTCATGTAAACTTTGGTTCTAGGAAAATTTTCACATCTTCTTAGAGTTCTCAGAAGAGAGTTGTATTTCTCTTCAGTTGGCTTATGCTCCACTCTGGTATCAACAAACACTTCTCCAATTTTTAGAAGCATTTATCTAGAAAACCAGAGATAATCACAACATATTTCCCATCCATCTTCCCTATCCCTGACCTTCTTTTCCCCGGGATTATCTTGCCTTTCAACTATTGACTTTTCACCTCTAAGCTTTGACTTATCTTCTAATAATTCTATGATAAGCTATTCAAAGACCGTCTACCATTGTCTCTGATCTTAAAATATCCTTGCCTTTATATCTTCTTAAAACTCATTCTAAATACTAAAAACAAAGAAAAATGGAAATCTGGCAATAAAATTTGACTGCATATGGGAGAAAATGCACTCTACGCTAAAAAATGTTTTCCTGCCAACCCCAAAACTCAGGCCCTGTGATTATTTTTTGTTGTTGTTTTGGTTTGGTTTGCTTTGGTTTGTTTGTCTAACTTTTCATTATGAAATATAACATTTATACAGAAAGGCAGTAAATTTCCAAGGACATTTTAACAAGTAGTTATAGAACAGATTTTAAAGTTTGGTTTGGGTTACAGTTCCATGATTTTTTATTTTTTCTTCTAGCTGCTCCAAGACACTGGAGACCAAAAGAAATGTCAATATAATGATTCAGCAGTCATACTCATTTGTTAAATCCTATCTTCTCTGTTATAACTCCTCCTTCTCTTTTTTTGCAAAAAATAATGTATATACAAAACAATAAATTTCAAAGCACAGCACAATAGTTAGTTGTAGAACAGATTTCAGAGTTTGTAATTGGTTACAATTCCACAATTTTAGGTTTTTACTTCTAGCTGCTCTAAGGTACAAGACTAAAAGAAATATCAATATAACGATTCAGTACTCATACTCATTTGTTAAACCCTACTTTCTCTGTATAAGTCCACCATCACCATTGATCTTTCTCCCACACTTTATGGGTATTTGAGCTATGCCCCTTCTAACTTTTTCAAATGGCTTTTGACAATATGGGATAGGGGGATGGAACTAGTTGATCCTATGATTATTATTTCCCTCCCAAAGAAGGTTGCGAGGATTAGCTGCCTACAAACCTATATTCAGAACCTTTTCCTGCAACCCCACCTGTGCCAGCAGCCTGCTCAATCAATGAGCTAATTATCTAAGTCCTTAATGAGAGTCTGCTGTGTATCTCATTCTATAGTCAGGGGAACATAAGAGGGAAAGGAATGAACATTCCTTGCACATCTATAATATGCCAGGCACTACACTAAAAAAGTAACAATTATAGTCAGTTTGTTAACCTCATTATATTGATGAGGAAAGACTCTAAGTAGCTGTCATTTGCCTTAAAGTCATTAGCGAATAAGTGATGGATCTGAGATTTGAACCCAAGTCTGTATGATATGAACGCCATATTCAGAAGGTTGTGGTCTCTGCTCTCCATTAGGATATCTATCTTGCTGGGAAAAAAAGACTAACACATATAACCACTGTAAAGCATGCACTACAATGGATAAACTGGGAAATACGAATTCAAAGTTGATTGAGATTCTTCTACTCCATATCTATGTATGCTCAGCAAATCTCCCATCTTCCCTGGTCTTCAGTCTTCTGGTAGGTACATTCTGTTGCTACAGAACGAAGGGCCAGGTCCAAAGGGTGAAAATCCCAGGACGCTAGATTGAAGTTCTATAAGTGGAAGTCAGCCAGCAATCAGCTAAGAAAACTCTGAAGGTGTGAAACCCAAGCACAACCTGTTTTATGACCACTTGAGGCCGAGGCAAGCCAAGCATCCACTTAGCAGTGGGACTATACCTGAACTTTTCAAACTCTGGGCCATACCACACTGGGTATCACGAATGGGTAAGCAGCCTACTAGAGCCTGGAGTCACCAGAGAGCCCTGAGACCACCACAGACCATAGCTAGTTACCTCAGGCCCCAAACAGGCTTGTATGTTTACTACAGTATAATGTGCAAATATTATCATTTTCCATGTGTACCATGATGTGGAAAAAAAATAGGAAGTGCTAGACTAGGCAATATTTCAATCCTTCCCAACACTGAGTGTCTGTGATTCTCTCACACATACAGGGTTGTAGTTAACATGAGATCAGATTATATGCAATAGCCCTGAAAAGTTAAGATTTCAGTAGGGAGTGGCAAATAAACCTTAACTCTTATTCCATCTCCAAATGACTAGTAACAGTTACCTGGAGCCCTGTGGAGGATTAATAGGCCATACGCTCATTTCTAGCCCTCAACACTAAGCCCTCCCCACTAACTATTTCCTGTGGCCTCATGTCACCCCTACTTGCTGCCTAGGTCCCCCCATTGTAATGACCCAGGCAGTACCCTATATCTAAATGTTTCATAGACCTCTTCTCCCAGAACAAAACTCCATCAAAATATACTTGCTCTAGCCACTGCTCCAACAGAGAGTCTCTCTCTGTAGTTCTTGACCTGGATTCAACAATTTGAACAGAGAGATAAAGCATGTCTGGTGCTCTCCCCTACCAGATAACATATGCATCTTACTATAGGCATGTCAGTTTCCTAGTTGGGAAGGAGACTTTGGGTCAAGACAGGCTTCTAGGCCAGGCCCTGTCAATGGGAGAATTATAGCCCAATCTATTGCAGGCCCTTGTTGGTTTTGAAATCCCTGACCCAAACCCAGTAGTCCTTTATTCTTACCTCTCTCCACCTTTCTTCTTATACTCTTCAGGTGCAGAGTTCATGCCTGGACATCCTCACATCTATTATTTATTCTAGTCCTCATATCAAATCTCTAGATATAAGTATTATGCCCATTTTACCCATGGAAAAGTGGAGGATGCATGAGGTTAAATGGTTTGAGGGGCAGCCTAATGGTTAAGAGCACAAACTCGCCTGCTGTGCCCGAGGACCCGGGTTTGATTCCTGGTGCCTGCCCATGTAAAAAAAAATTTTAAAAAAAGAGCACAAACTCTAGGACTGAATCCCACCTCTACAGTTAACCAGATGTGTGCGCTCGGGCAAGTTAAGTAACCTCTTACTAACCTATCAAATGAGGATAATAATAATGCCTTACTTGGTAGATTGTTGTGAGGATTAAATGAGTTAATATATGCTAAGTGTGTAGAACAATGCCTGACATTAAGTACTACAAAAGTGGTGATGGTGATGATGGTGGTGATTATTGTCACTTGCCCAGATTGCATAAAGAGTAAGCGATGGAGCCAAGAGTTTCAGCTCACCTCTTCTGACTCCACATCCAAGGCTCTTTCCTTAACATCATAGGAACAGCCATAAGGACATTTTGTTAAAAGGAACTACCTGTTTC
Organism: Myrmecophaga tridactyla; assembly: GCA_004026745.1. Classification (NCBI taxonomy): domain Eukaryota; kingdom Metazoa; phylum Chordata; class Mammalia; order Pilosa; family Myrmecophagidae; genus Myrmecophaga; species Myrmecophaga tridactyla. The sequence continues at coordinate 126,359 of PVIY010001323.1, read as the reverse complement.
CTGGCTTGTTGTCTTTTTTATAGGTTGAAATTATCGAGAGGTAATTCCAAGGCTTGAACAGATTCCATCATGAATCACTCATCTGGGTTCATCTACTAAAATATACACTGAATTTGGTTGCCTCATCTCCAGCATAGCGTTTTCGAACAGTAAAGCAAGTGGTCCCTAAATCCAAATGATCTTGAAATTCCCTTCATGGAAAGCTCACCCTTCTTTTTCTCCCTTCCCCTAACAAGTCATCTTGCCCTGTTATTGAACTTTTTACCATAGGACTTCAGGGAAACCAGGCAGGGACTCAGTTCCTGAAGCCTGAAATGCCTGAGGAAAGTCTAAGCCTTCTGCCATCATCCCAAAGAGGTTCAGTTTAAATGCAAATTCCATAAACCACCCCCTCCCTATCACTACATGTGCACAGTCGCATGCACACACACACACGTTCTTCCTAAAAATTCTATAACTGAGTTCAAAGGCTTCCAAGGAGCAGGTTTCAGAGTGGGGAGCACACGTTGAAGATAGTAGGTAGGCATCTCAGGCATAAGCATAGAAAGCGGGTTCAGGGGCACAACACAAACCTGAATACCTTTGCAGACTAACCAAAATGCTTGCTACACTTATAAAAGAAAAAAAGAGCTATGAAACTCAGCATTTGCAAAACCTCAGTGGCGGATGGATGAAACTGCTTCCTTTTCAGGGGACATTTTTATTATGTCAGGATTTAAGAAACTGCTTGAGTACAAAAGCATCTGATGGCAAAAACCCTCTATACTTTTTTCCCACCTTGATTTTCTTTGAGGCAAAGCAGCTCCCCCACACTCTGCCAAGTAGCCTCTAGAGCAGACAGCACCGGGTGATTTTCCAACACAGCTGTGCTTCTGAAATCTGTGTCAAAGGGAGAAGTGCAAAGACCGGAGGTCACAAGTCATCAAGTCCTGCCCCAGCCTCCTCACACCCAGAAAGAAAAGTGAATGCTAGCTCAGGACTTATGGCTCTTTTCCAAATGCTGACGGACGGGTCAGACTTCCAAGAAATGTTTCAGGTTGCAGTGTGTCCAGCCAGATTCTCCTAGGGAATCAGCAACTTGCTTAGATCAGAAAATGGAAAGGAAAGGAAGAGTGAGTCAACATGTAAGAGAAGAAAGAGTCAAGGCCATGGTGTTAGGCTGACCTGCCCTCAAAGGCCAACTTTGTCAATTGTTGCTTTGATGAGCTTGGGCATGGCATTTAACTGTTCATAGCTTCCATTTACTCATCTGCAAAAGGTACCTATAGCTGAGGGTTTTTATAATGATAAAATGAAATAATGTATGTAGACTATTTTACACAATAGCTAGCAAACAGAAGGTACTCCCTAAATGTCAGCTGCTGTTATTATGTCTTTTAATGATGTTCAGGGCCCAATTTAAATCCAGCCCTTCTGTATGTTTAGTCTTTTCTGTTCTAGGAACTGGAAAGTGGTATGGATGGAAGAATTTTTTATGGCATTCCAGGCATGAATGTAATTAAGTTCCAACAGGAGTTCAACAAAGAAACAGGAGAGTGTGGGTGGGAATGATGTTGGGCATGGGAAATTGGTGTTGGAACTGGATGGATGGGAGGAAGGGAGATAAGCAGGCTGCCAAGACATCAGTTGGCCTGGGGATGCAAATCTTGGCTCAGCCATTCATTGGTAGGGTGGGTAGCACCACAGTTTCCTCATCTGTAAAATGAGGATCATGATAGTAACAACTTCACCCAGCTATTGTGAGAATTAAAGAAGCTAGTATATATTAAGACTTTAGAATAGTTCCCAACACATGGTAAGTGCTCAACAAACACTGGCGCTTATTCTTACAAAACAAAAGCAGAGAGGCACGAGTGAGCAGTTCTATTCAGCTATTTGAAAGCACTTTGCATATTTGTCTTAAATGTACTTTCTCTGTGATTAAGGCTGCCATATAAAATACAAGATGCCTAGTTAAATTGGAATTTCAGCTAAACAATGAATATTTTTTAGGTATGTCCTGTGCAAAATTTCAAACATACTTATACTAAAAAATTATACGTTATTTATCTGAAAGTAATTTGAGTGACTTGTTATTTTTACTTGCCAAATCTGGCAACCTTACCTTGATGGAAATTAGCTCATGTGGTTAGCCACAGAAATATACTATGTGATGCAAGCCCTAAAGTAAACCAGTGGTCAACAAAGAGCATTTCTGATGGAAACAATGACCAAGATTTGTTCTGATCCTCAAAACTTTAAACAGTGTGTAGTGGACATTATGCTTCCTGAAAACAATAGCCTTAACAATGTACATACCTATTGACACAACAGCTCCACTTTTAGGAAATCATCATGAATATGTGCAAAGATTTTGTTAAAATGTTGGTCTCAGTAATATTTTTATAGCAATGAAAACCCAAATACAGTCAAATTATCCGACAGTTAATTATAGTATACAAAGGAATGAGAGGTGGCCTCATCACAAGGTAATCCTACTTTGTGATATAGAAAGATGCTCCTGATATTAATATATTGCTAAGGGGAAGAAAACAGGTTACAAAACCGAATGTCCCGTATGATCCAATTTTGTGACAGATATATATATGTACATTGAAAAGACTCTGGAAAGATTAAATGAAAATGTTAGAAGTGGTTTATTAGGTAGGTACAACTTTGTGGGGTTTTTTTCTTTTCTTCTTTTTGTCATTCTGAATTTTCTGATGTTTTAGTGAGTATCTAAGGTTAGTGTAATAAGGGGGGAAAGTTCATTTTTTAAAGACATTTTAAAGCAGGCACCCACATCATTCTGCAATTCCAGCTTGGAAACTTGAGCCTGCATAGTTGCATATTCAACCTACACTTGTCACCTTGTTCATCTTTCCTTCCTTTTCTTCCTCCTCCAGTATTTTTAATATCAACTGCTTTCTACAACAGACTCCCACTTCTGTTTCTTACCATGCTTTTGTTTCTGAGAGCATGGTGTTTTGCAAAAGATAAAAACTAAGAAAACGCATGTTCATTTTCCAATTATGTTGCAGAAAAAAAAGTGGGACCCCATATGTGCCAGTCACTAAGTTACTTCTATCCATGTACATTATCTTATTTAATCTTCAATTTACAGACGAACACTTTTACATCTATGGACATTAAGCCTCTTGAAGTTAGAGGCCAAGTCTCATTTTGGCCATTCACTAATTTATTCACTCATTCACTCAACAAATGATTACTGAGCGTCTTTTCTATGCCAACACCCACTAAGCCTTGGAGATAAAAGAAGCAGGGAGCAAGTTCAATATGGTACCCACTCTCACAAACGCTATAATTCCGCAGGAGAGGCAATTAAGCTAGTTGGTAATGTCACATGTACCAGAGCAGTGGACATACAGAACACCCAGCATCAACCTAAGCACACAGGACTTGCCCTTATCCTTTACTCCGTCATGTCTTCATTCATTTCGTCTTTAACAAGTATTTATCAAAGCCAGGCCCTACTCTAGGTATGAAGGAAACAGAGGCTACTTTATATAAGATGACCTGATGACAGCTAAATTAAGAAGGAACATTTGGGCATTTGAGGAAATTGTACTTTATGTACAATTAAAACTGTACCTTTATAATTGTACCTGGTGACTGTTGAGTGAAGACTTGGCTGATGAAATAAGGTCTATCCAAGAAAGAACTGGAGGAAGAGTGCTCTAGACGGATGGAAGAGCAAGCCCAAATATGTGAGGTAGGACTTGGATATGGCTTGCTTGTGGAACAGATAGAAGGTCAAGGGGGCGGAAGCAGAGGAAGCGAGGTGAGAGTGGCACAAAAGGCAGAAACCAGATCATTTGGATATCTGCCAATAAAGGTAAAGAATTTGGATTTTATTGTAAGTGCAAGAGTAAGCTTTTGGAGGATTTGAGCAAGTGCTGTTTTGCATTTTAAAAGATTACTTTATGTGGTGCTAAATGTATATACCGTTGTGGGGAGAAGGGAAAGAAAGAAGACAAATCAGGAGGTATTGGAACAATTCAAGTAAGAGAAAATGAGAATTTGGACAAAAGTTGCAGTGGAAGCATTGGGAAGTAAAAGTGATGGCTAATAAGTGTACAGAGCTTATAAGAAGACAGGTGCTTCATGAATATTAACTCAGTAAACTTTCACATCAACCCTATGAGTCAGGTGCTATCTTTATCTCCACTTTACAATTAGGAAATTGAGCCTTGAGGCTAAATATCATGGAATTTTCTACTGAATTTGGCATGATAATTAAGAAAAAAAAGACTGATTTTGCAGGATGATCATTGTACACTCAGTCAGAATAGTCTAGATTGTGCTTCAATAACAAATAATCCCAAAACTGTACTGACTTAACATTTCTATCCTGTTCACATGATATCTATGGTTAGAAGGCAATAAATCAGGCACCTGAGCTGACAAGGCAGCCACCAGCTTAAATGTTGCTGGACATGAGCCAGATGTAAAGAGACAACTCTGGACTATTCTAAACCAGCAATTAAATACTTAGCTCTACTGTGAAACCTACACTTATGATTCATTGGCCAGGACTAATTTCATGAGAACAGGATCCAGGAAGCACAACTTCCTGTGCTTTGGGATTGGAAGTACTGCAAATATTTGCCATATAGCACTAAAGAGTACCAAAGCTACATCAGTTAGGGTTTTTTGTTTGTGAGCAACTGAAACCAACTCTTCTTGACACAAACGTAAAAAGGGGGAAATATTTCAGAAGGAAACAAGCCAACAACTGTGTCTCAGGAAGCATAAGAAGCAAGGCTGCTCCAGGGTTCCCACCTGGAAAGACCAATAGACAGTCTCTTCAAACCAGCAGCAATATTATCAGAATGAATCTTCTACTGTCTTTCCCCATCCTTGAGTCACTCTGCCAAAAAGAGGAAGTATGAGTGGCTTAGCTTATATCACAGGGGGCGCAGAACAACTTCATCGACAAGCCCACAGACTGCATGCAACAGGGACTAAAGAGTTGCACATAGGAAAGTCACAGGCTGATACCAAAGGAAAATGAATGTGATGCTGAGCTGACAAAAACAACAACAAATATCTACTACGGTAGCTCTGAGTAACCTCATCCATTATATATACGTAGTCTAAAGGGTTTATCTGAGCCTCTTTCATTTAGCAATATGTTTGAACAATGAGCATTTATTGCATGCCTCTAAAAGAGGCTGTGCCGGCCCAAACAGCCATTCCCAAAACAGCAGATCTTTCTACACATCACATCTCCTTCAGAGAGGAGCTATGGTCACTCTCCTGATTTTAGGCATTGCTGTCTAGCACAGCAATCTTATAAAAGACAGCACTCACTTCACTGCTGACATTTATTCCCAGAAGCTATATGCATGCCATACGGGTGAGTCCGTTCTAGAAAGAGTTCTGCTCATGTGACTGAGTGGGATGGTCCTCCAGTCAGAAGCAGAGTAGGAGGGCTGCTGGTCAGGGAGGTCCACAATTGACCCCCAGATATACAGTGCCCTGCAAGAGCACGAGGACCAGCCCTTCTCAAAATTTAATCCTTGGATCATGAGATTTTGCTGATGAAATGAAAATGATAAGGGCAATTTTTTCATAAGCCCAAATCTATTAAATTTAAAAGACTAGCTTTATTCTGGGGGTTGTTGTTTTGGTACTAAAAATGTTCTGTCTTTGTAAAATGATGATGCAAAAAAAAAAAAACAGCAGGATTTTTTAATGTTCCTAACAATCAATCAATCAATAAAATAAATACTGGCCACCGGAGGTAGTAACCAAATGTGTTTGTTTTTGTGTTCATTTATTTTTAGTTTCTGGTATATGATTTCCAAGCCTACAATATAATCCAACCCATTTATCATATGGCTGAGGAAATCAAAGCCTGAAGAGGTTGAGCCATGCACCCAAGATTATACAAGTTCCTCCAACACAGGACTGATGTACTTTCCATGGGGTTATTCCAGTTGCCTGTCATTATTACCACATTGACCTAATCTTTTGTTCAAATTTCAACAATACTGTCCTCTCATCCTATCATCTGGTTTTTATATAAGAGAGAACATATTAATACAAATATAAGAGAGAAAATCATTGAATTCCAAATGCAGGTGATCTCAGTGCAGAAAAGCAACTCTTCCCTGTCCACTGTATACTTCCTTTCAATTTGACATAATTTTGAGTGGAAGGTTAAGTTATAAGTTATTTCTTTGTTAATGTTATCAAAGGTATCTAGATAATTTTAAAATTCCAAAAAGTCAAATTTTTACAAATTAATTAGATAATTTGTTTCTTCAAGAGCCCCTCACTATAAATTACCTCTTAAATAAAGATCTGATGCATTTGATATTCTCCTGCACCATTAAACTAAAATGGTAAATTGATAATAATTATACATAAATATACTACACTTCCATAGTACTCTTATTCCAAGGACTTGAAATAATTTTAAAATTCCATTGGGATTAACTCAGTAAAACAAGACTCCTGCCCATTTTCTTCATGATAAATCTAAGAAAATAAGCAAGAATTATTTGGGTTAGAAACATGCCTTCTGACTATAGTACCCAAACACATAACTTATTCAAAAATATTTTTAAATATATAGCATATACACAATATGTATGCACATATATTTTTTACGACAACATTTAATGCATGCTCACTCTGAACAGCTACAAAGATAGTAATAGTCTATACCCTCTGTGGAGTTCACAGCCCAGAGTTTTGGTTTTTAATTAGTGTTCATTCTTATTTATTTGCTTTATAGAGGATGAGGCTGTTCAGATAGGAAAATAACACTGGAAATGCCTTGTTTGGATGGCCTTTCAGAGTTTCCCTGAATAGCAACATTCACCAAGAGTCATTTTCAGATGTGGAAAGAAACAGAAGTATTATGAAGAAGGGAACTCATAATGATTTTTTAAACTAAGCTGGAATATTTCATGAAAAAAATCTATTTTACATAATATCCAATCTCTTTAAGTTGTCAGAAAGTTTTTCATTTCTTCAGAAGAAGCTACATTCTAAATGATGCAGCATTTGCAATTTTTTTCTGACTAATTTCGATTTTAGACGCATTCTCATCTCAGAGTCTTCATTGTATTTGGAATCAGTCAGACATGCTTTGACACTCATCATTCCACTACTCAATAGCTGTGTGACTTTTGAAAAATTGCCTAATATTTCTGAGTTATCTAATCTATAAAATGGAGATAATAGCAGCTACCCTACAGGGCTGCTGTAAGGATTAACGATAATGAAAACAAAATACGTGAGTCCTCAATAAATGATCATAAAACTTTTCAATTAAATTCGTATCCAAAAAGAGCCCAGAAATTGGTTCTGATGCCCCTAAGTACCAGCTTAGTTCACGATGTCAACTTTTGCAGGCTTATCCACAATCAGGAACACACCAAACATCAAGAACAAAAGGGTTAAGTGAACCTAAAACAAATGAATTTGATCACCCATCACTTGGTTCAGATATGAAAATTTCTTTTGAGAAATAACATATGTAGTTTTCTTTTAGAACTTTAATAGAAAGGCCAAGCAGAAGCCTTTCAGACTTAAGGTATAAGAGAATCAACAGTTGGACTGTTCTATGAAGTACAATTTTATTTTTATTTCTTTTTCATGAGAACTTGGAAAACAAAGTTGTTTAACTTCAATTCTCACTTAGATGTCCTTTGTAGGGGGAAATGGTGGATAAGGAGTGGTTTTCCTTGTCTTTGAAGAAGAATGAAGAGTGTAATGCTTGACTTATCATTTAATCGCTTCAGGTTGTGGTTTTTTAATCCATTAAATTAAGGATATTCACAGAATTGTTGGAAGGGATTAATGAGATAATACTTGTAAAGTGATTGGAGATAATCTGGTGAAAAGCACATATAAATATAAAGTATTACTATTAAGTCTCTAAGGAATAATAAAATGTTTAATAGCATGCCTGTGGTAATCTATACTTAATTATGTAATTTTCTAATACCCGGAAGGTATGCACAAGCACAGATGAGAAAATTACATTGTATGACATTTATATGAGGTCACTGGCCATTAAAGATTAATCACAGACCATTAACGAATAAATATTTCTGTTTTTATTCTTTCTCAGTAACTACTATGCATACTTGGTAAAGTATGAAGTCATATCAACTTTTAAAAGAGAAAGAGGTTTCATATTGGGTTTACCCAACACGCTTCACCCATTCAACCAACCAGCATTTGTTCGGACATCAGAAATGTATGAGACATGTTTCTTGTCTTCAAGTGTTTGTACCCTAGTTGGGAAGGTAAAACTAACATGTGAAAGATAATAAATAATATGAGACAATGCACAATTAACTGCTAAATTGCAGAGCTAAATCTTTAAGAGTTGGGAGAGCATAGAGAAATGGCAGAAGCAGCTTGATGAGATCAGAGACTTTATCAGATCTCAATCTCAAACCATGCTGGTACACAGGAAGCATTCTATAACTATATCTGAATGACTAAATTAGTGAATGAGAGAATGACTGGGGCTTGGATTAATCCATGAAAGCTTCACAAAGTAGAAGGACTTGAGACAGGCCTTAAAGGAGGGGTAGGAGTTGAATAGGGAAATCATTTCTGCCAACATTTGTGAGGTCCAAAGGAAATCAGCAGAGTGTGTCTGTGAGTCCTTAAGGAAACTGGTTTGACGGCTTCAAAGGCAGAGCGAGGGATATTATGGTGAGTCACAGCAGATGGAGAATGATTATGGAGGACCTTGCAGGTCTGGCAGTTCTTAGTTTTAACTCTTCTAAAATTCCTTTTGTCCCAAATCTTGGACCCAAGAAAGACCGAAACTGTATGGAAATACCGTAGTACCACTTCTGCTGCCTTCATTGCTTCTAGTTGCTCCAGTACAGAGAAATACATGGTAAGAGGCCAAGAAATCACCAAGTGCCTCCCAGTAAAGTCCTGTCAGGTGTGCGGTGCTTCCAAACAGTAGTGTCAGTCAGTGGGCTGGGAGCCACCATGAAACAAAGAGCCCCAGGTGGCAATTCAACAGAAGGAGTCTACTTCTGAGTAATTAAATTTATCATAGTATTCCTGAGTTCTTTCATAGGACCTCTACAATGCAACTGATAGTACCCAACATCCTTTATGGAGCTGGTGAATTCAATAGGAGGCTGAGCCCTGTTCTTTTAGTCAAAGGACCTAGCATCCAAGCCTGGATTTTCCTCTATTTCACTGCGAATCTTAGGTGAATCATGAAACAGAACAGTCTCACTTTCTTCAGGTCTAAAATGGAAGTAAAGATATCTGCCTTATCTTACTCACTGACCTCCTGAAATGCCCAGGCCATATAGATGACAAATGTGAATCATACTTCAAACAGAAGATATTACAGCAATTAAAGAATGATTGACAGAGTGTATGTATATACAGGGCAGTATCTCGTTGGGCAATTTTGGACAAATCCTTAATTTCTCTAAGCCTTGGTTTCTTCATCCATGAAATAAGATTGTTGGGCTACTTTAGTAGTCCCTAAAATTCCAATCTATGTACCAACTGCATCAGAATAACTTGAAACCTTTGTTTCAAATGCTGATTCTCTGGCCCCACTCCAGACAGGAAACACCCCAGAATCAATGACTGATTTATTGTTAAGAGTTCCCCAGGTGATTCATGCATAGTCAGCCAGGTTTGGAAACTACTTCGCCAGAGGTTTTCAGAGGTCCTTCTCTGCTCTAGTATTCTAAGACCCTGGGTTCTATTCACTGTAACAAATGTAGCATTACACTGTAGAGTTCAGTGGGAAGGATTCATTTCAGACTTTGTTAATGCACTCTCATTATTGTCTACATTGGTCCCCACTGCCCTAAATTGTCTTCCTTAAATCATCTAGTGCTTTCTGTTAGTTTCCTCCTCAAAGTGTTGGGTTGTTTATAAAAGATATTATCAACTTTGTTCAAACCAAGGATTATAAAATGTCCCTTAGGGGACCACAGATCCAATTTGGACTGGGAATAATGCTGCTTTCAAATTTCAGAAAGAGGTGTTTGATTTGTCCCCTATAAGGTTAATTCCTTTTAACTTACCATTGTCATCTTTTATCTGTGCTTCAAAAGTAGAATGATAGAAAATGAAGCTTGATCTTTTTGCTTGGGAAAGTTGTCCCTCTTTTTCCACTTTCCTTCAGTTTCCAGTCTATGTACCAACTGCATTAGAATAACCTGAAACCTTTGTTTCGAATGCTGATCCTCTGGCCCCACTCCAGACAGGAAACACCCCATTATTTCTAACCAGAGTTTCTGAGGACCTACTGTGTGAAGGGCACAGGAGTAGGCATCATCACAAATAGAAACCTGTAGGGTATTCTGCTTCATCCATTGAGTGAATTAGGTTTCCAAATACTTCGGTTCCTAAAATCTTGACATGATTGAAGGGAACAATTTCAGATCCTTGACTCCCTTAAAGAATGTAGAATGTCTTCTGGAATTTCCAAGGTTGATGTGACACCTTGAATGGCATAGCCCAAGATATCTTCTGATAATGAGGACAACCTATGCTGATAAAGCCCCAGGAAACACGACCTTTCATCCAAGGGGGAGGAAATGTTCCTCCATACCCACTGAAGAAGAACCAAGACTGTCCAGCCAGGTACGTGGAGTTTTCACCTATCACCCTTGCCATACATTGTCGGCCCTCCCTGGTCTACCATCTGTGCTGGTTTGAAAGGATGTAAGTACCCTAGAAAAGCTATATTTTAATCCAAATCCCATTTTGTAAGGCAGCCGTTTCTTCTAATCCTTATTCAGTACTGTATGTTTGAGACTATAATTAGATCATCTCCCTGGAGACTCAATCAAAAGTGGTTGTTAAACTGGATTAGGTGGAGGCAAGTCTCCACCCATTCAGGTGGGTCTTGATTAGTTTATTGGAATCCTATAAGAGAAGAAACATTTTGGAGAAAGCAGAAGATTCAGAGAGAGCAGAGAATGCTGCAGCACCACGAAGCAGAGAGTTCACCAGCCAGCGACCTTTGGAGATGAAGAAGGAAAATGCCTTCTGGGGAGCTTCATGAAACAGGAAGCCAGGAGAGAAAGCTAGCAGATGATGCAGTGCTCGCCATGTGCCCTTCCAGCTGAGAGAGAAGCTCTGACTATCTTCGCCTTCTCACTTGAGAGAGAAACCCTGAATGTCTTCAGCCTTCTTGACCCCTTATCTTTCTCTGGATGTCTTTGATTGAACATGTCAATAGACTTGTTTCAATCGGGACATTTTCTCAGCCTTAACTGTAAACTAGCAACTCATTAAATTCCCCATCTAAAAGCCATTCTGTTTCTGGTCTTTTGCATTCTGGCATTTAGCAAACTAGAACACCATCAGTGGCTAGGCTTCTTTTGGCATCTCAGTCTGGGATGAATGAAACATCTGTCAACTTGATCCTATCCTTTATCTTATCTTTCAGTAAGGTGAAGTACATTATTGAAGTTATAGTGTCCTTAACAAGATAAAGAGTAATTTTCAAGAGAAAGTGAAACTCAGTCTAACCAACACCCCACTAGGAAATTTTTCTCTCAAGGACCACAGATTCTCAAACAATGATGAGCAGTAGGAGATGTTAAGATAGTTCTTCTTTTGCGCCTTACATCAGGCCTGGCTTTGTGTTTTTGGTACATTCACTTCAACTTTATTGCAATTCATATCTGAACTGCAATTATCCCCTCTTCTTTAATAGAAATTATATCTGCCTAGTAGAGTTGTGATAAAAATAATTAAGAGCATAAAAGTGAAAATTTTGAAAGTTCTTAACAATTGTAAGGTTTCTAAACATATATCAACTTAAGCATGCATTTTAATTGTCACCTATTGTAGTTTTATAACTGCTAAAACAAATACCATACAATGAGTTGGCTTAAATAAGAATTTATTGGCTCATGTATTTGAGGCTGGAAGCCCAAATCAAGGCATTAGCAAGATGATGTTATCTCCCTGAAAAAAGTGGTATTCCAGGGCTGGCTGCCAGCAGTCCTTGGCTTTTCTGGAACATGACAATGCACATGGCGGCATCATCTCTTTTCTCTTCCAGGTTCTGCTGGCTTCCAGTTTCTTGCTGTTCTCCATGGCTTTTTCTTCTGTGTCCAATATCCTTTGTTTATAGGGACTTCAGCTATATTGAATTAAAGCCCATCTTCATTTAGTTTGGGCATTCCTTACCTAATAACATCTTCAGTGTTCCTATTTACAAATGGGTTCACACTCACAGTACCAGGGGTGGAGTCTGAACACCTTTTGTGGGGGGCATGCTCCAATACCCAATATCACCATAGTACTAGCACAATGTGGAATGCTGCAGAATAATCTGAAACATAAAGGCATGACCCATCTCTCATTCACTGCTATATGTGCTGGTGCCTGAAACATAGTAGGGACTCAAATATCTTTTGAAGAAACTATGCCTCTTACCAGCATACTCATACAATAGCCCATCACATTAAAAGCAATGTATGGCCCCTCACACATTTCATTTTGAAGAACTAAATCTAGAGTGTTAAAGAATATGTTAATGATGCTAACTATAAATTAGCAAATGATGCTAATCACCAATTCATTAATTAACTGTCCTGTGAAGGGTGACCTGTGGGGAATCTTTAAATTCCATTTAGAAACTCAAGCCTGTGCTGTTGAGGGCAGAGCTTTAAATTAAAGACATTGCAGGGGCTGTGTTTGATGATGACAGACCTCTGAATGACAGAGAGAGTTATTCCTCATCTTTTAATAGTGGAAATGGTATATTTTTTCCTACCCCAAAACCTGTTCCAAAATCAAATTAGATAAAATTTTAAAACCACATGTAATTCCCCTATTTAAACTGCTAATTATACTATGATATTGAGGACTCCATGTGGGGAAAATAGATATTTTGGTCCCTGGGAAAGTCAATAGATGACTCATTCTACTTTGATCATTATACTGAGTTACAGTAGGCTAGTTTACAGTAACAGACCCCAAAATACATAATCGGCCAAATATAGTAGAAGCTTATTTCTTACTTAAGCAATAACCTAATGCAAGTTGTGGCCTTTAAGAGACCCAGACTTATTACATCTTTTGTCCCTTCCAGCCCCTATGGACTCAATATTATCTGCATCCAGCTAGTGGAAAAAGAAAGTAGTATGGAGGGGGCATGCACTTCTTAAGAGCTTTGGCCCAGAAATGAAGCCTACTGGTTCTCTTCATATGCCATTGACTAGTGTCAGAAGCTGGGTTGCCAGTCAGAAGAGCAGGCAAAGAAGCCACAGCAGCAAGGAGATTTTGAGACTCCTTCACTTCAGCCAGGAGCCGTCTTATATGCTTTTGTAATGGCTAGAGCCAATTATAGGGAGATTAACTAGGAGTATCCAGGCAGGAACAGGTTAGTCATTTAATACAGAATACTGATCAATTAACTAGCTTGGAATGGGAAGAGTAGGGAGCAGAGATCAGGTCTTGAGGACTCTGCTCTTTTTACCTCCACATTGTGATCTGGCAGAATAAAATGTGAGACCCAGATGACTTGGGGCATATGCCAGCACACCCCCTATCCCAGCCATCAATGCTTAGTGGCTTCATGTCAAGGAATATGTCACATGTGCTTGGTTCTTAAGAGATTCTCAGTTTGGGTAACTTCATTTCTTCGAAATGCCAGAAAATTCTTGGTGTTGATTGTGATAGCTACTTTTCTTCTTAAGACATTTTGTAGAGTTTTTCCTACTGCTAGCTGGGAAGTGGGAACAAATGCTTGTTTAGCACTCAAGTGCCAGTGACTGTTATGATTCCAGTCACAGAGTGGTTTAATAAATACTTATTGAATTGAATGTATTGTTGGAATGGCTACCACATTTTCTTCCAGAAAGGAAAATTATAATCATAGTTGGGGTTGGTAGAGAAAATCCATCTCAAACAATTCTTGGCAAACATTTACAAAGATATTGTGTGACGGTGACAATGCATCGGTGTAGGAACTTCTGGTGCATTTCTAATTAAGCTTGCTGGATAACTTTGAAATTGCATGGTACCTAGGGCAGTGATGAGACACTTGTGTACTTGTGATTTGTCTTAAGTACAATGGAAAGTTGGTAAAACTTGCCTTTGGCCTATATTACCTTCCCTAGCTATGCCCTAGTTCTCCCTTCTAGCTTGATTCCTGCCATCCTCTTCCCTCAACTCTAGATACCTCACCTATGTCTTATTTCTGCTTCTGCTTGTAAAGGTGAAGGTGAATTTGCAGTTAAAGAATTTTCTTTCCACTAAACGGCAACCAGATCTGGAACTTTTTCACAAAATCATGCAATATGGTCCTGTGAATTTGCTAGAAGGGGTCTGTAAATTTTGCTCTGATATTTTAATAGTTCATCAAATAGGAAAACCCTGCAAGTAGGTCACTTGAAATGTTTACAAGAAAAATAAAGCAGTTACTCAAGAGAGGCCTAAACTATTTCTGAGATTTAAAGGAACCGTCTTTTGCTGACTGTCCTAGTCTTCCTAGCGTCACCCTCAGCAACATACTTACTATAATCACATTACTGCATGTCCATCCAGAGATAGAGCCCTGTCCATCCAGGTGTAGGTCAACAGAACAGATTGTGAGGCTCTCTGATGGACTGGGCCATCTGAAGATAGCTTTTGAATGAAAGAGGATGTTTTAAGTTCTTAATTATTGTTGTGTAGTAATGAGTTTAAAGTAGTTTGTCCTGAGAAGAACTAGGCTTTCCTATTGAGAAATTAAGGAGTCTTTTATATATGAAGTACATTGAAGTGCTGGGTAGGACTGACTTCCTCTCTTGAAATCTGAGCGCCTGGCACCCAGCTGCAGGAAGACCTCTCTGCAGCCACCTTTTCTTCCAAATCTCCCAGCTGAGCTGATGGCCTTTGAAACAAATACTCTCTTTATTGCTGACCAGTCCTTGATCACAATAGCATTTGTTTGTGATTGGATAATTGAGGCCTTTGCTTCAATGGTGTCCTTCAGGGTGGCATTATTTGTGAATGACAGCGATGTTGACTTCTGTCCAGTTGCTGTCACCTTTATGGGGGTGGGCTCTCTGCTGTCTAGGCAATCTCAAATGGCAATTTTTGACCTTCCAGGCTGGACAACAAAAGGATTTTCATTTCCCGGAGACTTACTGGTCACTCCATGCTTGTCTTCGGTTTGGTCACATTGCTTAGTGACCTCCAGGCCACAGCCTGCTTGGAAGATCTGGGCATGGAAGCCTACTTTCATCCAGGACAATGAACATCCTAAGTGCCAGCTTTTCTCAAAACCCAGCTTTTCTATCTGTAGGAGTCTGAAATATAATGTATCTTAACAAACAGGCCTTTAAACCAGCTGATGAAAATGCATATGTTGTGATGAGATAGCACATAAAACAGTGAGTGGCACCGGTCCATAGGCTAATTGCAAGAGCTCATGTTTGCTGGCAAAGTTCTGGCCTCCACTGACCCACCAAGAGGGGTGAAGCTAGGGGTGTGGGGAAAGTTGTCTTGCTGAGATTTGGGGGAGAAGTAGTGGCTGGATTCTATCTCACGTCCCTCCTCCTGCCTAGCAGCACCCCTGTTGTGAGTTGTGAAGCTTCTGGAAGTTCCAGCGGATCTGGCCTGTCTGACCTTTTCTGGCTGTGGCTGCTGCAGCCACTGTTTGTGGAAGTCCTGAAGAAAATGGCAGGGGAGTGAGTAAAATCTCAGTCCCATGCAACATTACAAAGCTGTGGGGTTGCTGGAATGTTGTGAGGTAGAGAAGAATGTGACAAACTCCCCACAGATACAGAAGAATTGTGGCCTTGAGACCAGAGTAGTCCTGGCCTTTTAGCAGGGTCCAGCAGGGTGTCAACAACAGCCCTTTTCCCACTAAAAAAAGAAGGGATATATTTATTGGCTTCTAGGTTATCTGAACGAGCATTTCCCAACTGTTTCTGGGAAGGCGATAGACTTGATCAGGATACGCTTCATTCACAATTAACCTAGATAACTGCTAATTTCTGAGAAGGATAATTTCAGGGATTCTGGGACAAAATAGCATAGACACTCAGATTTTATTTCCAGTTCTGCA
Source organism: Myrmecophaga tridactyla (assembly GCA_004026745.1). Lineage (NCBI taxonomy): Eukaryota > Metazoa > Chordata > Mammalia > Pilosa > Myrmecophagidae > Myrmecophaga > Myrmecophaga tridactyla. The sequence goes on along the minus strand of PVIY010001323.1, from coordinate 110,326 downwards.
GTGATTTCAGGGATGAATTATTTCCTCTTTCTGAGTCTCAGTTTTCTTGTCTGTGACATGGGGTGCATAATGCCAACCTCACTAATGCAGTGGGGATTAATTGAGGGAGTGAGGTGAAGTCTTAGTGGGTTCTTGGCATCTTAGTGGGTTCTTGGTGAAGGTGGGGCCTCTTCTGCCAACAGATGCCTGAAATGTACCTTTATCTCGAGGACTGAGCTTGGTTAAAATTCAGAATTCCCTGGAAAGTGCAGCAGTAAAAGGTCCCCATTGAAGGGTGCGAAGGTAGTTCAATGGTGGATTTCTTGCCTGCCATGCGGGAGACCCAGGTTCAATTCCTGGCCCATGCACTCTGCCAAAAACAAGCAAACAGAAATCCAACAAATGGTGCTGCAATAACGGAATACTCACATGCAAAAAGAATGAAATGTGACCCTGCCATACATCATACAAGAGAAAAAAATAAAAGGATCCCTGCTTTAGTTTCCTCATTGCTAAAGTAAATACCATGCAGTGGGTTGGCTTCAACAATGGTAATTGATTGGCTCCTGGTTATAAGACTAGGAGAAGTCTAAACCAAGTTCAAAACAAGATTTCATCAAGATGATGCTTTCTTCCTAAAGACTGGTGAGCCTCGGTTCTTGCTTCCTCTGTCACATGGAAATGCACATGGAAGCCTCCCCTGGCCTCTTCCTTCTCTTCCTTGTTCCATTGTCTTTCAGCTTCTGGTTGTTCCCTCTCTCTTTCTCTCTATTTTATTCTGTTTATAAAGGACTCCAGTAGTAAGATTAAGACCAATCCTGACTGAGTTGGGCTGCATCTTAACAAAAGTAACCTCATCAAAAGATCCTACTTAAAATGGGTTGACACCTACAGGAATAGTTAAGTTTAAGAACATGTTTTTCTGTGTCACAGAGCTACAAACCACCACCCTTGCCCCTTTCAAGCATTTAAAAAAATCGTATATGACATCAATAAATATAAGAAGAATAGTAATGAAGGGGATGATAGTGACAAGATTGAAAAGGGCTTGAACAAATTTTTTTTCATTTGTTTCTTAGCATCACCATGGGAGTCAGAGCAGGCATTTTCTTCCCATTTTCCTAAGAAGGAAACTGACAAGACAGAATGCTCATATAGCTAATGAGTGGTAAGTTTGAGGTGAAAATCCAGCTGTCCTAAGTCTCAGCCCAGAGTTCTTTTCTGAGGGGATATTCTAATGTTCTAATCAGGGAACGGGAGTAAGAACTAGGAGGTGGGAAGAAGCACAGCTTTCAGGGAGGAGGGAACAGAGTGGGTATTGGAGCCTCCCTTTGCAGTCTGGGCCAGATTTACCACTTTGAACAGTTAGTGGCTGGGGAAGACACCTCTTGGTGGATCCACAACTGAGCTTAAATTGAAGGCATGGGACTTGTTACCTCTTCTGGGGAAGTCTGGGGACTGGCTTGGGTTAGGGTCAGTGGGACAGCACGCCAGTGAGGAAGGAAGGAGGAGTGGGCCATGCTGTGTTTCAACCTAGCAGCTAGCATTGGTCAAAAGACCTCATGTTTTGAAAAGAATGAAGGGAAATGGTGCTTCAAATGGTTTCTTTGAAAAATGAATGAATTCATTCATTCATAAAATATTTATGAACATCCCCTATGTTCCAGGCATGGTTATGAGTAATAAGGTTCAAGTAGTAAACAAAGCTCCCCCCCCCCCGCCTCAAAAACTTACATCTAGTGAGTGGAGACAGTAAACAAACGAACAAAGTAAACTAAATAGTATTTCAGAAGCTGATATAAACTATGGAGAAAAACAAAGTAAGGAAACAGGATGAGGAATGCAGGAGTGGGGTAAATATTGCAATTTTAAAGCATCCTTATAGGCTGAAAACCCAAGAACCAAAGCAGCCAGAAAAACCCCAGAACATCTCAATGGGCTGAATGGGGGAGGTTACCTTGAAGAAAACACAAGTGTTCTGGGTGAATGAGGAAATCCAAGCTGGCAATCTCTGTCAGGCAGCCTGGGCCACATGTAGACAGAAAGAGCAGGTATATGGCCAAGACTGATGTTGAGGGACGGAGAGGTAACCTGCAGGGACTTCCTGAAGGGATGGGCGAAGACCTAATGCCATGAGAAAGGCTGAAGAGAAAAATAATGAAATAAGGTTTTTGTGTCTTTCCTGTTGTCAAAACTGAGTCTCAAGATTTTCAAAGATTTTATAATTTAGTTAATGTGGCAGGGTCAGCCAGTTGTCCATCAATTTTCCTTCTCCCCTCTTCCTCTAGCCTAGAACTGCTGAGTTTTGAACTGTTTACATGCTATATTTGTAACCTTCCTTTGCAGCTAAGCAGGGCAATTTGTCCATGTTGTGACCAACAGTGTTGAGTGGAGCTGACATGTTCTAACTCTGAGCTGTGTCCTAATGAGGAATGGCTGTGCATTCCCCTTGACTTTTACTTGTTACTATTGGCCAAGATTTTCAGCTGAAGCAGTCACTTCTGGTCCAGAAACAGAAGGTCAATGTTAAGGTTAGCGGAGCTGTACTTTCATTCCTGAATTACCTACCTTTGTTATATAAGAAAGGAATAAACTTCAAGCCAGTCCAAACCATTGTCCGTTGTTTGTCTGAGAAAGTCTATTTATCCTTCACTTTTGAAAAATAGTATCACTGAATACAGAATCCCAGCTTTGTGGATTTTTTCTTTCAACAATAAATATTTCACTCTACTCTCTTCTTGCTTGTCTAATTTCTGAAAAGAAGTCTGATGTAATTCTTGCCCTTGTTCTTCTATAGATAAGGTGTCTTTTGCCTCTAGTTCCTTAAAAATTTTTCTCAATGTCTTTGATTTTCTGCAGTTTAAATATGCTTAAGAGTAGGGATTTTTTGGGGGGGGGTGGTATTTATCATGCTTGATGTCTTCTGAGCTTCACAGTTCTGCAGTTTAGTATCTGTTACTAAAATTGGAAATTTTTCAGCCATTATTACTTGAAGTATTTCTTCTCTTCTTTTCCCTCTGGAAGTCCCATTACATGTATGTTACATCTTTTGTAATTGTGCCACAGTTCTCGGATATTGTTTTTTCTCTTTGCTGTTCAGTTTGTGAAGTTTCTATTGACGTATCTTCTAGCTCATTGATTCTTTCCCTGGCCAAGTCTAGGCTACATCAAAGGTATTGTTTCTTTCTGTTACAGTGTTTTTTATTTCTATCATTTCCTTCTGTTTCTTAGAATTTCCATCTTTGTGCTTACATTACCCTCTGTTCCTGCATGTTATCCACCTTTTCCATTAGAAACTTTAGCCTATTAGTTGTCGTTATTTTAAATTCCTGGTCTGATAATTCCAGTATTTTTACCATTTCTGAGTCCAGTTCTGTTGCATACTTTGTATTTTCAGACTTTTTTTTCTTGTAGCATCCTTGTCATTTTTTGTGAAAGCCAGAGATGATGTATTGGGTAAAAGGAACTGAGGTAAGTAAGCTTTAGTGTGAAGTTTTATGTTTATTTCTTTAGGATTTGGGCTGTAGTTGTAGGTGTTAGACGATAAAATTTCCATTAGTGTCATCGTTTATGTTTCCCCTGTTGCCTTTTGGTTTTCCTGGGGACTCCTTCTAAATTGGGTCTGACGGTTGCGGTTCTGTCAGCTGTAATCCCATCATTATAGAGAAGCCCTACTGATATGGTGGTAAGGGGTGAGAGGACGGGGAAGCAGTTTATAATCCTATGATTACGTCTCACTCTTTTAGTAAGCCTGTGTCCTTGGGCTGTGACCTCCTCAAGCGCATCTTAGCTTCTTTTTTCCTCACTCAAGTGAGACAGGAAGGTGAGGGGGCTGAAGTTGGGTGCTTTGCTTATCCTGGTTGGGCCAGTCAGGCACTGGTAAAATCCAAACCGGTTAGGCTCTAAAAGAGTTTTCTTTGAGGTCAGGCCTTTGTTAAGGGAACAGAGAGCTCAAGGTGTATTTCAAAATAGTTTCCGTCTTCTTCAGCCAGAAATGTGAGAGGATTTTTCTCCAGTTTTCACCCTGTGAACCTGTGAGGGTCCTGGAGGCAAAACCCATGAAAATGTGGGTGCCTCCCTAAGCTTGAGCCCCCAGGAGTTTCTCAAGCTAGTCCACACTCAGTCTCCAGCATTAGTCAATTACCCTGTAAGTGTTCCTACCAGGCTCCAGCGGGGGCTTCTGTTCCTGGTAAGCTGTGATTCTCTCTATTTGCCCATCTCCCCAGGCTGTAGAGCAGCGCTTTGCCCTATGACCTCAATTATCTCAGGGATCGAAGAAGAGTTGTTGATTTTCAGTATTTTCAGTTTTTTTTCTTGGTGTGAGGATGGGATTAATAATCTCCAAGCTCTTTACATGTCAGAATAGAAACTAGAAATTGCATTTGGGGTTTTTTTCTTTATAGCAGCTTAGACAGGACTTGTGATGGTCAGGTTCATGTGTCAACTTGGCCAGGTGATAGTGCCCAGTTGTCTGGACAACCAAACACTGGCCTATCTGTTGCTGTGAGAACATTCCATGGACTTAAATCATGAACATGCTGGCTGCATCCATGGCTAATTACATCTGCAGTCAGCTAAGGGGAGTGTTTTCTGCAATGAGTAATGCTTAATCTAATCACCAGGAGGCTTTTAAGGAGTATTCAGAAGAGAAAATCCCTCTTTCTGCTTCAGTCAGTCAGCCTCTCCTGAGAGTTTGTTGAAGACCTTCATTGGCCAGTTTGTGGCCTGACCTACGGATTTTGGACTCTTTTATAAATCTTATATTTACAGATATCTCCTGTTGATTCTGTTTTTCTAAGAACCCTGGTTAGTAAAGGACTCTAACTAATAAATATGGGGAGATATTATTTATATATATTAATAAAAGCAACACTAATGGTACTAATATTAGGGGTACTGGCCACCCATTTTTAAGTTTACTATGTTTTAAGTACTATACTACAAGTTTTACACAGATGCGTAATACATAATTTAATCCTCCCAATAATTTTGTGTTAGGTATTATTATCTCTATTTGATGATAAAAAAAAAACAAGTATACTTTAGAAGACAATATAATGATCCAGCAGGCCTATCTGTGTTGAGTCAATTTATAATTAGAGCTTCATTTCTGTGTGTATTAGTTTCTTATTGCTACTATAACAAATCACCACAAACTTAGTAGCTAAAAACAGTACAATTTACAAAAATCATCGTGCTGTTGTTCAGAAGTCTTACACAGGCTAAAATTAAGATGTTAGCAGGGCTGATTGACTTGTGTAGGGCCTACCTTCTAGAGGCTGCCTTCATTCCCTGGCTTGTGGCCTTTTTCTCCATCTTCAAGCCAGCAATGTTAGCTTCAAATCTCTTTCTAGATCTAGCTTTCTCTTCTGCCTAGGTCTTTTACTCATAAAGACCTCTGTGATTACACTAGGCCTTTCTGGATAACCCAGGATAAACTTCCGTGTCATGGTCAGTTAATTAGTTACCTTAATTCCATCTGCAATCTTAATTCTCCTTTGCTGTCCAAATTAATATATTCAGAGGTTCTGGGGATTAGGATGAAGACATCTTGGCAGCCTATTATTCTGCCTACTACAGTATGTTTGCATTGGGTCAGTCTGCCCACTAGAATTTAGTTTTTTGGGGGAAGAGACTCCATTTATTTTGTTCTTCACTGTTCGTACTGGGCAGCTAACATGGTACTAGGTACACAGAAAATGCTTTAATCTGATCGAAGAAGTCATATAAAAATGTTAGTGTAATACACTATGACAGCTAAATGTCATGTGTAGGACTTCTGAGGCACAAAGAACATATGCCTTAACTTTTTTGGTGTGTCAGGCAGAAATAAAGGTCTGTTTACTTCACTTAGTAAGAAGTTTGGCAGCAAGTAACTGTTGGTAGTGGATCAGTGGCTTTGACCGTGACCTTGTGTCTGATTCTCTTGAATTTTCCCTTCTTTATCCCTTCATGAGCACTAGATAGCTGCTGCAGATCTAGAATCAAGTCCACCTTCAAGAGTGGAAGAAGGGAAAGTGGGTGCATGGGCAACATCCATAGGTTTCTGCTTAAGATTCATTACCACCATGGTATTACATGGCCACCCTTGGCTGCAAAGGCAGCTGGGAAAGTAAACAAGCAATATCAAGTAATATCTATTAAAGACTGGCAAGGAAGATGGGTTTTGGAAATGACTATTGGGTAAGGAAGCCTACAGTGTCTGGCACATGAGGCAAGAAAGAAGAGGTGGGAGGATTAACTTGAGCAAGAATATGGAAACATAAAACAAAGAAGGTATTAGAAAATGACATGTGATATGGATTAGCTGGAGACCTGAGCCCTTGGTGGTCCTCCAAGGTCAGCCTCAAATACTCCACTGAGGGATTTGGACTTTACAGTGGGAGTGCAGAGGTGACATGATATGGGTATGTTCTAGAAAGACAACTCTTGCAGTTGGGTGGAGGAGGATTGTGGTGTAGAACCTGAAGTCCCAGAGTGCCTTTGGCAGATGGTACGCTAACCTGGGAGAGCAATACTGCCAATCTGAAATGAAGCAGCAGCTCTTCTTATGTTAGACTCTGTGATTCTGCTTGGGAGATAAGAGAGAGATGGATCAGTGGGGCCTCAGGAAGGCTTCAGGGTGGAGGCAAGACTTGCATCATTGATGAAAGAATGAAGAGTGTAGTTACTGTAAGGGACAAGATGTAATTGGTCCAAGTAAGTAAGGCTTTGTCAGTGGGACAAGGAAAAGGAAACTTATTGCCCTGGGGCTTAAATTAGAAGAGATTTGGTGCCCTTTGCAAGATGTCTTGGGGATCCAGGGCCCAGGAATCCATTTTATCACTTTAACAACAATTTTGTGGATCACACAATTTGGGATGTATTGTTGGAGCGATGGGGTACCTTGTGCTGGGTGGACCTATGGATAAACAGAGTGAATGGCTGCTGATGTGGTAAGATTTGAGGACAAGCCATCATCCTCCCTTGGAATATAAAATGTCAATACTGATGATGACAACAAAAAGAAGAGCTATTACTTATTGAGTACTTAGTGCCAGAGAGCATGCTAAGCACATTACCTAGAGGTCATTTCTTCCTCTCAACACTGGGAAGTGCGTATGTTTAGCTCTGATTTTCAGAAGAAAAAACTAAAGTTCAAGATGACACAACGAGGATCAAGATTCAGGGCCATCTGTTGGTAAAATCTGGGTTCTTAGGCATTTACTGCTTGTCACCTTGGTCATCTCATGGATTGAGGTTTTGAAGAGCTGTGTTGGGATGCAACTATCGCTTATGAGGACTAATGTTCTCGCTTTTTTCTTGATTGTCTTAGTTTCCTAAGGCTGCTGAGACAAGGTACCACAAACTGGGGGAACTTAAACAAGAGAAATCTATGTTCTCAAGTTTTGGAGGCTGGAAGTCCAAAATCAAGTATCAGCAGAGCCATACTCCCTCTATCACCTGTACGGGAGAAGCCTCCTTGGCTCTAATGTTTGCCAACATTCTTCAGTGTTCCTCGGCTTGCAGCTGCAGCTGCCTCTTTTGTCACATAAACTTCTCTCCTGTGCCTGTCTGTGCGTCCACACTTCCTTTTCTTGAAAGGATACCTTTCATGGTGGATTAAGACCCAACCTAATCCAGTTTGTTCTCATTTTAACTAACCATATCTTTAAAGACCCTATTTCCAAATAAGGTCACATTCAAGGAACCAGAAGTTAGGATTTGAACATGTCTGGGGGTAGGGGGAAGCATATTCTACCCATCACATTGTTATCTACTTATTATTGTCTATGTGTTAGCCTTGCTATTCCTATGTATCACCAGATGTACATACACTTTTGCCTTAATAGCAAAGGCTTTTATTTCTAGAGAGTTTATATCTTGGAGTGGGGGTTCAGAGCAGGCATGTCTAGAAACTAGGAAATGAATTACATGCCCTTCCCAGCTCCAGGATTTGGTTAGTTATAAAAATGTCCTGAATTGGCATAGGGCGGATTCAGGAACAGAAAATTCTTCTTGTCCTCCACTTGCAGTATTGGATTGTACAATTATAGCTCCTTAGAAGTTTCCTAATGTGCCACAAGATGTCAAGTAGCAACACCAAGATTAATACTTTCTTTAATGACCAATTCTGACTTTGACCTTGAAGTATACGATGTATTCTGAAAGCGTATTTTCTTCCAGTCTACTTTATTCCTCTTGAATTTTGAAAAAATTAACTCCTTATTCTCAGCCAGATAGTTACCCAAAGGTATGTTACTTTTTCTTTTTATGTTCGGCTAAAGTATTTTTAGAAAAGAGAGGAAGGGAAAGAGGAGGGAAGAGTGCAGAGGGGAAGAAAAAGAGGGAAAAGAGAACAACACTTTCTATTCAGAATCCTTGCCTTATTCCCAAATATTTAGTTGACTATGCCCTAATTAGTGAAAATCCCTTCTTTTACTTCAAATTTATATATGTGTTCTACAAGACCCCCTTTTTGGGGTTGTTTGCTTTAGCAGTGAATTACACATGCTTAGTTTTCTTCCTTACCATATGTTTTTGCATCATTTTTTCCTTTCTTGTCCTTACATTCACCTTTTTAATGCAATTTTATTGAGATATGTAGTCATTATGGTATAGTCATACAAAAAATACAATCCATGGCTCACAGTATCATTATATGGTTGTGCATTCATCAGCACAATCCATTTTAGAATATTTTCATTACCCCCCAAAAAATGTAAAAGTACACCCAAAACATTCCATACCCCTTATACCCCCTATTATTTATATATTTGTTTTGTTTTTATTTTGTTATTCATCTGCCCATACACTGGATAAAGGGAGTGCCATTCACAAGGTTTTCTCAATCACATGGTCACGCCATAAAAGCTATATAGTTCTACAATCATCATCAAGAATCAAGTCTACTGGATTAGAATTCAACAGTTTCAGGTCTTTCCTTTGTGGCAGTTAAGTTCTGGTGTCAACTTAGCCAGATGGTGGTACCCAGTTGTCTGGTCAGGCAAGCACTGGCCTAACCATTACTGCAAGAATATTTCATGGCTGGTTGATAAACCTGAAGGCTGGTTTATTAAATCATCAGTCAGTTGATTGCATCTGTGGCTGATTACATCTACAATCAACTAAGGGTATGTCTTCCACAAACAAGAGAATTCAATCAGTTGGAGTTGATCCAATCATTTGAAGACTTTTAAGGGAGAAGAGAGAATTTACTTTTTCTTCAGCCAGCAAGCCTATCCTGTAGAGTTTGTCTAGACCCTTCATCAGAGTCCCCAGCCTCACAGCCTGCCCTATAGATTCTGGACTTTTGTGTCTCCAAGGTTGTGTGAGACACTTTCATAAATCTCACATTTACAGATATCTTCTGTTGGTTCTGTTTCTCTAGAGAACCCTGACTAATACATCCTTCTAGCTATTCCAATACACTAGAAACTAAAAAGGAATGTCTATTTAATGCTTAAGAATGACCTCCAGAATGACCTCTCAACTCTATTTGAAATCTCTTAGGCACTGAAACTTCATTTTGCTTCATTTATTTTCCCCTTTTTGGTCAATAAGGCTTTTCTCAGTCCCACATGCCAGGGCCAGGTTCATCCCTGAGACTCATGTCCCACATTGCTGGGGAAATTTACACTCCTGGGAGTCATGTCCCACATTGCGGGGAGGGTAGTGAATTTATTTGCAGAGTTGACTTACAGAGAGGCCATATCTGAGCAACAAAAGAGGTTCTCTGGGGGTGACTCTTAGGTATATTTATAAGTAGGAAACTTATAAATTCCTTTGCAGAAATAAGTTTCATAAAGGCAATCCCTAAGATCGAGGGCTTAATTTATTTAATTGGGAGTCTCTAATGCTTGTGAGAATATCAGGAGTTCCCCAGATGTGGAAATTTAATATTGCCACCTTTTTCCCCAGTCTCTCAAAGGGACTTTGCAACTACTTTTTTACTTTCTGCCCAAATTACTCTGGGATATCTTGGGGTATTACAGTAACCTGTTCAAAATGACAAGATCTTATTCCCTATTCAAGTTTCCATGTAATTATGTTGTTTGAATAAACTGACCATAAGATTAAATTGGATAGTGTGCTACATAAAATTTAAATTTTGGACAAAATTAACATCTCTTCCTTTGGTCTCACACAGAAATTAAAGTTTTAAAATACAGTCAATATCACCCTTTACCCTGTATTCTTATTTACCTTAGTCTTAACCAGATCAGCTTCATACATATCTCTAATTGAAGTCAGATCTGTTTCTCAGCTTCTTAAACAGTTGCTGAATTGGGTGATGTTGACTTGCAGATCCACAGAACTCTAACTCTGAGTCTCAGGCTTCACACTTGCATTCATTTTTGCTCTTCCCTTTTCCTTCCCTTCCTTCTCCTTCCCTCCCTTCTCTAAGCCCTCTTTCTCCCTTATATGTTAATAGAATCTAGCATTGTGTTTTTATTTCCATCAAAGTTAAGACAGCCACATTTAGCCTGTTTTGTTAAAGAAGATACTAAGAAGTCCAGTGATCATTAAGATCAACATCAAGAGAAAAAAATTATGGAAAGATTTGAGGAGGGGAAGGAGTGTAGGGCAGGGAGGGGGAGTAGTGAGGACCAATAGCTAAAAGGACATTTTCATAAAAGTGCTGGTCAGCTTTACCATCCTTTTGATTATACCAGAACTTGCCAGAACTGTGGTTGAATTTATGGGCCCCAGTTCTCAGGTGAAGACAGAGCATAGTGAAGAGATTGGGGACAAGTGTGGACTCTGGGTCTGGGACAGGAACTCTGGCTGGAAGTCGTGCTGGCTCCTTGGGTCAGCATAGTGAAACCTCGGGTGCTTTCTCACTGCATGACCCTGAAAATAGTACCTATCTTCCCTGGGCCTCTGTCCTCTCAGCTGTCCAACTAGGGAAACAATCCCTGCCCAGCTTACTTTGCAGGGTGCTTGTGAACAAGTCTTACAAATTCCATATAGGGATATATTTTGAATAGTATAAACCACTCTACTATTAGTCATTGGAATTGGAAATCTTGTCAGCAGGTCAGTGTAGTATTATAGAGGGAGCATTGGAACAGGCTCTAGAAGATGTATCTAGAAGTGGCCCCCAGATATCACCAATTAGCTGAGCAATATCAGGCAATTGCTTTGGCTTCACTGGGTCTCACTTTAGTAATGATAATATCTATTCAATATAGCTTCAAAAGTTGTGAAATGGAATATGGTAATGAATGTGAACACATTTAGAAAGAGAAAGTAGTAGTAGAACAGAGAAGTAAATTTTACCAATAAACACAATGTGTATTAAGTAAGAGCCGTGGGGATTTGGGGGAGAAATGGCCCTCACCCTGAGGGGACCTCCCTTCTACTGTCCTCCAGGGTCAGTGCTTCTTGCAGAAGCCATTTTGTGGATGAGTGAGTATTGGAAGTGAGATGAAGTGTTACCTCTTGGTAAGTTTAGGAGACATAGATTCTCATTTCTTTAGTACTCGGGGTTGACATGTTAAATGGGTTACTCTGAGTCCACCCATCCAGGAGCTATTCCAGCAGACAACAGTACTGCCAAACTTTTATTCATCTTTATAAGATAAACTTTAAATACTGAGGTTATTACCTCTTGGGATGATTTTTTAAACCATCAGTCAAATGATAATAATAAAACTAATCTAAACTCATTAGACTCACATTCAAGGGTCTCCATACACTTATCTTTTTCAAATCTTCTGCCCCAATCAGACAACTATTCTTGAATATTCCCATAGCCAAAGCTTGCTCAGGCAGTGGTTCCCTCCCTGAGTAGATGCCCTACTCCTTTTTTCAGTCTGAATACTACCAAGTATTCACAGGATGCTTTCTCTCTCACTTCACTCCACTAAGCACATATAATTTAATGGGCATTATGTAAGGTTCTGAACATAGGTCCAAACTTTAATTTCAGAAGCACATTTTGGGGAAGCAAGAAGTTAAGCACTTGGAACCAGGGAAGTAAGATTCTTTTTTTATGTTGGTCAGACCAAACTTGAGTTTTAGATTTTCTTCTGAGTCTTGTACTTTAAGAAAAGTGACAAAAATGGTTAAGGGTCTAGATTAGAAAACACAACATAGGAAGAATGGAAGGTGCTGAGGGTGTTATAGGTATTGTGGAGATCATGCTTAAGAGACATAATAGACATTTCTGAATATCATTTCTGGGTATGTGTGGAGGGAACCATTAGAATCCATGGATGGCAGTTTCAGGGAAATAAGTTATCTCTCTTTTATAAATAACATTAAGAAAAATGAATAGTGCCATATAAAAATAGAAGGGACTATGTTTTAAATACCTTACATGGTATTCTTACATGGTATTCAAGTACAAATGCAAGGATGTGGCAGAAAGGATTCATACTTCAGGTAAAAGTAACCGATTTCTCAAGTACCATTTGCAATGCTAAAATAAAGTAAGTCCAGGCATACTTTGGATGTGGCCTTGTAGGAAAAGTGAGGGAATGTAGATGATATATGAAGTGGTTCCCTGCACTCAAGAAGATTCCAGTCCAGCAGTATGAGCAAAGCACACATCACTACAAGAAGAGAATCAGTACAAGCATTAAGTGAAAAAAAGTTCTTAATGACCTGGTTGCTTAGAAGGGAAGGAGGAGAGAATGCTTCACTGAGCTTGGCCTTGGAAGATGGAAAGAATCCAAAAAAATGGAGAGGATCGAGAAGTGGAAAGAACACTGAGAAAAGACACTCAAGTGGATGTAGGCAAAGAGGTGTCATTCAGGGAATAGGCAAAAGTCAAAGCCACTGGAGTGATAGTGGAAGCACGAAAAGTTTCTGCTGAGAGAGGTGTTTTTGGAAGGTAGTTTAATCAAATGGACAACTCATCAAACATACCCTATATTTCCTTGTGGCTGAAGTTTTATTTGTGATTTTCCTACTTCCTGGACTGTCTCCTACCTATCAAAATCATTTATATCCTTCAAGGCCCATCTCAAGTCACTACATTTTCTGCAAACCTTCCTGCTTAGAACTTCAAAAATACTTGGTTTGGGCAAACTTTTTGTAACTGTCTACATTGTACAGTTATAATGATTTGAGAACTTATTCAAATTTTCCCCAGTGGCTTGAAGATTCTTGAATATTTGAGCAAGATAAAAGTGGGTAAACATTAGGAGAAAAAAATCAGTTCAGATGTTTATAATGGTACATGCATGGGGTGATGAAACTATAATGGAAGATTTAAACATAAGAGACATGCTGTAGATTTAATGGACATAGACTAAAAGTATGGAATTGGGTAAAGGATATAAACTTTGCAGTCAAGTTTCCTTGGATTTTGTACGTACTTGGCTACCTGCTGGTTCATCCTGGGGAATTTACTAAATTTATCTGTGACTTGTTCTTCTTAATATAAATGGGGATACAGGTGGCATGTTATTTATAGGATTGTTGTATGAAATTAAATGAACTCATAAATGTTATATACTAAAAATTATGTCTAGTACATAGGAAGTGTTCAACAAACAGGAGATATTATTGTTGTTAATATTTTATGAACAGAGAGGGATGGGAAGGAAGCAAAGAAGATACTGAAGTCTTAAGCTGAGAGAGAAAAGAGCGTTTGAGAGATATCATGGGGAGAATAGGGACACAAAACATCAGCAGTCTCCCTCCCACCCCCAAATATTTCCTACCCCATCTCAACTGGACCATCTCCTGTTGGCATTCTTTTAGGTTGAAATTTCATTTGTGGACATTCTCTGTCACTACATTATCAGCTGTTATTTTCTATAAGGAATCCACTTATGTAATTGTTATCTTAGAAAGGGGATTGGGAGAATATAGAAGAGTGAAATGTACTTGTAGAGAAAGTAGGAGAAAATGATATGTTTCCAGGACCCATGTCTTTTTTTTTCATTAAAAATAGCACAAATATGCAAAAAAAGCAATAAATTTCAAAACATACCTCAACTATTAGTTATAGAACGGATTTCAGAGTTTGATATGGGTTACAGTTTCACAATTTTAAGTCTTTTCTTCTGGCTGCTCCAAGACACTGGACACTAAAAGAAATATCAATATGATTCAGCAGTCACACTCATTTGTTAAATCCTATCTTCTCTGCTATAATTCCACCTTTTCCTTTGATCTTTCTCCTATTCTTTAGGGGTATTTGGGCTATGTCCATTTAACTTTTTCATGTTGGAAAGGGCTATCATAATATGAGATGGGGGATGGATAGTTGATGTTCTGGAGAAGCTGGTCCCTCTGAGTTTCAGGATTTATCTGGCCTAGGAACCCATCTGGAGGTTATACATTTCTGAGAAGTAATCATAGTGCATGAAACCTTTGTAGACTCTTGGATAAAGCCCTACGTGTTCTTTAGGGCTGGCAGGAATGTTTTTTGGTTAGGTTTTGACAAACCATGATAAGTAGAAATTAGTAGAAAAAAGTAGCCTCCAGAGTAGCCTCTCAACTCTATTTGAACTCTCTCAGTCACTGCTACCTTATTTGTTACCATTCTTTTCCCTCTTTTGGTCAGGAAGGCATTGTTGATCCCACAGTGCCAGGGCCAGGCTCATCCCTGTGAGTCATATCCCACATTGCCAGGGAGACTTTCATCCCTGGATGTCATGTCCCACATACTGGGGAGGGTAATGATTTTCCTTGCAGATTTGGACTTAGAAGAAAGAGGCCACATCTGAGCAACAAAAGAGGTCCTCTGGAAGTAACTCTTAGGCATAACTACAGGTAGGCTTAGCTTCTCCACTTCATAAATAAGGTTCACAAGCACAAGCCTCAAGATTAAGGGCTTGGCCTATTGACTTCAGAGTTCCTAATGTATGAGACAGTATCAGCTGTTTCCCAGATGGTAAAGTTTAATAGTTCCATATTTTTTCTACCATCTCTCAAGGGACTTTGCCAATACTTTTAAATTATCTGTTAAACATACTCTGGGATATATTTGGGCAATACATTAAGCTATACAGAATTACAAGCCCTCATTCCCATAGGAACCATGTCTTTTGTGGGGTTTGCTGGGCATGTGAGAAAGGCTTTTAAATTTGGAGGTGAATCAGGTGGTGAACAGTGAATTTTCAAAAAAGCAAAAAAGTATTATGAAAATTTGTTTTTCAGAGCCATCAAGTAAACAAATTCTTCCCTCATACTCTACTGGAAAGAGCAAATTGAATAATGGCTGCATAATGCTTTGTAGCTCACACATAAAACTTGTTTGCTTAGTTGGTACAATGCCCTTATGAGGGCAGCACTCTTATTTTGCAGATAAGGAAACAGTCTTGAAAGGAGAAGATGCTAGCCTCATCACACATGGGTCTGAAGTAGAGCCTTGATTCAGTCAGATTTGAGCTCTGAGACCAGGCAAAGAAAGTCTCTAGTAAGAGGGCTGTGCTGGTTTGAATCTGTTGGGTACCCCCAGAAAAGCCATGGTCTTTAGTCCTCATTCAAAATTGCTAAGTGGAATCTTTTTTATTATTTCCATAGAGATGTGACCCACCCAGTTGTGTGTGGTAACTTCTTCTTAGGTGGTCTCTGTGGGGATGTGTCTCCACCCATTCAAGGTGGGGTTGCTTACAGGAGCCCTTTAAGAGGGAACCATTTGGGAAAAAGCCAACCGAGACCACTTCAGAGCCCACACAGCCAAAGCCCTTTGGAGATGCATAAAGAAAACACTCCTGGGGAAGACATTGAAAAAGCCTGGAGAGAAAGCTAGCAGATGTCACCATGTGCCTTTCCAGCCAAGAGAGAAATCCCAAACATCATCAGCCTTCTTGAGCCAAGGTTTCTTCTCTTGGATACCTTAATTTGGACATTTTCACAGCCTTAGATCTGCAAACTTGCAACTTAATAAATTCCCTTTTTTTAAAGTCATTATGCTTCTGGTATATTGCATTCTGACAGCTTTAGCAAACTAAAACAAGAGGCTTCTAGAGTCAGAACAGTTTCAGATGCATCTCCAGGCACCTTTCTACATCTGCCTCTGCTAGTGGGGGATTTTCAGAACAATGACTCCTAAGTTCTGAAAACTCTCCATCCCTTCTAGAATCTCCATCCAAAAGCAGAGAACTTTAGCAAAGATATTCATGTACAGAGAAGTCTAGCTATCCTTTCAGACATCACTTCCTTCCTCTCCCTGGACACACTGTGAAACTGCCTTTTCTAGCCTCCTTTGCAGTTACATTACAGAGTTTGCTACCTGACTATTTTCCAGGTCTCAGTGGCTCACCTCACCACCAGGCTCTGACCTTCTCTAGAGCTTCTCCAGAAGCTCACAGTTCTTGGTTCCACTCCTCTTAGCTCTTTCTTCCCTCTACCACTACCTGTGGTGCGGTGGGCATCCATCCTTTGTCTGCACTGCAATTCTTCCTTTTAGAAACTGCCCCTTCCCCACTTCATGTGACTCCAAAGAAGCTGTCACTCAAGTGTCTTGCCTCCCCTGCCACAGGGATGGACATATGACATGATCAGAGGAATCAGAGTCCTTTGTGGACTGGTTCACACATGGTGGATCCTTCCGTAATCATGAGTTTTCAACGCCACGTAAGTTTGGGGCTGCTGAAGGCCATGTTTGCACTACATGGTTAAGCCCTCACTCAAAATGAAGCCAAATATTTCTGAGAGATTAAGAGAAGGGCAATCTTTGTATTTGAATCCCTGGGTCCAGCAAAGCCTGAGAATAACAGTGCCCACTGTGTGACTCAGTTACCTGAAATAAAAAACTCCCATTCTTGCTTCAACTACTTTGACTTGAGTTTTTTATCATTTAGAACCAAGGGTTCTACTAACCCGTATGGCCTTGGCATAACAAAGTCCAGTCTTTCCACAGACAAGGTTTGATTAACTTACCAAGATCAACAGACACTAATAAAATGCCTCACCCAATACCATGGACAGTGCAGAAGCTCAATAAACATTAACTGAATGAATGAGCCCCCATCTTGAAAATATATGCTCCTGCCTAACAAAGCTGTGGATGAAAATGTTCTTGTTGCTAGAGCAAAGGTCTGCAAACTGTTTCTATAAAGGGCCAGATAATTTGAATCTAGGCTTGTGAGCCACACAGTCCCACATGAAACACCAAAGAGGAAGTCAGCAGACATTCCAATGAGAAAAGCCACCCTGGAACCAAAAACAGAGTATTCTTTTAGCTACAGTAGCTAAAGCTTCCCACCCATTCCTTAGTGAACAGAAGTTTATATTATAAATATACTCTATATCTTTTACAATCATATATATATTCACATTCCTATTAAGATTTGGGGAAAGTGTACTTAGCTCTTTAAAAAAAAACTGCTTCTTCCAATTGGCTTTAAATTTTAGATCTTCTATGAAGTTCCATTTCCACAAAGCATAAATCCCTTAGCTCCCTCATCAACAGGTAGTACCTAGGTCTTTTTGTAGGCAGTAACAACCTTCTAGGCTGTTTTAAAACCAAGTTTTTTTAATACCAAGTGAAAAGAGATCTAAAAATCATGTTAATGGCAATAATAATAATTACTAATGCTCCTGTGTGCCTCTATGAGCCAGCCACTGGAATGAGCACTTCACAGGCCACATCTCAGACAAAAGATGTTTGACAGACATTAGTTTTGTTTCCTTTGAAAAAGGAAAGAAAACTCTCTTTAAATGCTGCACATCTGAAATTTCTCATCAAATAGCACAAGTGCAAACTTGACTGGTCCTGGGAAGGCAGCCTGACCAGCGGCATGTGAGTGCAGAGGGGAGATGGCCTGGGCAGGGGCATGGACATTAGGGGGCAGCAGGCCCAGGAGTAAAGAGTCTGGGCTCAGGGTCAGGAGGCTTTTTAGACCTGGTTCTGCCACAAACCACTTGTCTGGGTTTGAGCAAGTTCCCTAGACAAAGTGATTAGACTTTTTTCATCTCAAAATTGGGGAGGATCAAGGGAGATTGAGCTAAGTGAGCTCTAAAGTCTATTCTGATTCTACGAATAAATTTGTAACAAATTGGAAAACAGTACTAAGCAGCAGCAAAGAGTGTTTTAAACGAGTGAGTGTCTCCTTTTGACCCTCTAGTCACAATTTGACCCTAAAGCAGGCATTCTTCTGCAGAAATAGATCAAATCAACAGGGACATGCCCACACAGGGTGGCCAGCACCCACCACACAGCATTGTGTCGTGCACACAGCCTTTCTGAACGACTAAAATGGGGAAACAGCATCCGTCCCTTCACCACAATTGTCATCTCCTTCATCCAGCTAGGTGAGTCTCCATACTGAAGCATGCTTTCCAAATTCCTTTTTCCTTCTCCCAGCCTTTTCTGTCCCCTATGTAGAAGATGAAGTGGGAAATTGTCATGAAGGTTGGGAGAGCCTGTCCTGTAACTTCTGCCACTTTTGTCCAAAGTCCTGAGTAGAATAAAACCAACTTGAGTCAGTTCAACGTCATGGACAAAACACTCTACTAGAAATAGAAACTCTAGAATCAAGCATTTGTTTTATTCTGCATTATCCATGTAGCTCTAGACAGGTCACTTCACATCACTGGCTAGTAGATCTTTAAGTCTCCTTCAGCTCTACCTGTCCTTAATTCAGGGGCAAGTTGTCCAGTTTGCACTGTTTCCCTCACTTTCTCATTGGCTGCCCACCACCGCTATCACCACCTCCACTACCTCCTGGTTTGCAACATGCTTGGTCCAGCAGTTGCCAGTCCAGGCTTGCAGGTCTTCAGAAACTCATGATTAGATAAGCTCATCTTCGAATATGGCAAACTGTTTGATTTTGAAATCTGTCCTTTTCAAGGGCATCCTCTTGCCCAGCCACTCCCATCTCAGCCTAGCTGAGAGATTTCTCAGATTTTTGTGCCATGTACTCTCTAAGGACAGCCACAGGCCTCCAATATTTGCCTTAGCTTCAAGGCCTTTCTCCCTCCCTTCCCATGGCTTTGTTTTAAGGGTCCATAAGAGGTCAGCTTCCCACCACCCCTCCCCTCTCCCTCCACCTCTCCAGCGGTGGCACAGAAAACCCGTGGAAGGTAGAAGGAAAACCTTCCATTTACCAAGTAGCAAATGTTGATAAAACATCCCTCTTCTGTTAGAACAGCTCCAAGGGCAAATAATGAGAGGCTTTAACCATGCAAACAAAGCAATGAGTGAGCAAATTCTCTTTTAAAGATGTTCCTAGGCCAGAGACCTTTGTTTCTCTTCCAGTTACTTAATGAGAAGTTGAGATAAAGATAAGTAAGGTCTGAGCGGAGACATCCAGCGTTCCTCCCCACTGCACAAAGTTCCCTTTGTACCTCACAGCTAGACCCTGGTAGCAGCCACTTTACTGAGGGGCAGGGCTCTATGAAAAGCCTGGAAAAAAATGTTTCTCAGCCCAAAAAATAAACTAGTAGTGAGTTCCTGGGCTTTGAACACTTTACAGGAAGTAAATTTATTTTCCTTCTTATCTCCAAAGTTGAGGGGGCAGGGATGGGGTGGGGCGAGAAGCTCAGGTATGTGCAGTAACAAGCAGACAGGTTTGGTGCTGTTCAGACCATGAGAAAAGAAGTAGTAACTGGGCCTGGAAGGAATTAGCGTGGGCTGAATGAAAACCAAAAATAAAGAAACAAATCAAGTGAGGAGACGGAACATCTGTTGTACAGCCTATTGCATTCAGCTTTGCAACGTCCCAGGTAATGTTTGGACTGGTTACCATGTGGCAGGGGATAGGGTGCTGGGATCGTCTTGGGGATTGAATCATGTCCCCCACAAAGACATGTCCATGTGTTAACCCCTGGTCCTGTAGGTGTGAACCCATTTGTAAATAGGATCTTCAAAAATCCTATTAAGATGAGGCCAAATTGAATCAAGGTGGGCCTTCATAGTTATATGACGGGAGTCTTTATAAGCAAAGGAAATTTGGACATGGAAGTAGAAGCCAGAGAAGGAGACAGACAGCCATGTGATGGAGGCAGAGATTGCCTGCCTCCAAGCCACCATCAGAACAGTTAAGACTTCCAAAAAAGCACAGCTGGCCGATGTTGCCATTTTGGACTTCAAGTCCCCAGAACAATGAGACAACAAATTCTTGCTTTCTAAGCCAACTAGTCTGTGGTGTTTTGTTAGAGCAGATCTCGCAAATTGAATCAGGTCCCTAGAAGCCCCCAGAGATAGAGGCCAGCTCTGGGTCAGCCCCATCTAATGCCTCCTGAGAGACAGACAAAGCTCTGGAACTGATGAAGGGATTCAGTATCAGACCCCCCTGCAGGGACTTGCAAGTCAGAACTGGGTTCAAACCTTGCCTCTGTGGTTGTGTGAGCAGGCCAGTGATCTGTTCCAAGCCTTGGCCTCCTCTTTCATAAAATAGAAATGGCAATACTGTTACCAGACAAACACAGCAAATTCTCTGTCCAATGGCTCAAATGACTGATT
This sequence comes from Myrmecophaga tridactyla, assembly GCA_004026745.1. Lineage (NCBI taxonomy): Eukaryota > Metazoa > Chordata > Mammalia > Pilosa > Myrmecophagidae > Myrmecophaga > Myrmecophaga tridactyla. The sequence goes on along the minus strand of PVIY010001323.1, from coordinate 89,994 downwards.
CCTGAGATATGGAGATTTCAAAGAAAGAAAGAGTTTATTGCTACGCACGAAGCAGATCAGATGGCCTAGCAGCCCAAAAGTCTGTCTCCCCGAGTTCAGGGGGTTCAAGGTTTTTATGGCTTCGAATAAGGGACGATGTTGTTACCATCAGAGTAGTCAACGTACACAGGGCCCAAACCGGGCTTGAATAGCCATTACAATACTAAATATAGGGAAGAGTGAGACTAGGCTAGAACAATTATTACAAAAGATAAGCATAAATGTAATAAGATAAGTGAGATACTAGTTCAGTTTCAGTAATTTCATGTATTAACTTTTTCTATAAAATACCAAGAAAAAACATCTACATAATGATTCAGCAACCATAATTATCCCTTAAATCTTATTTTCTCAGTGACAGTAACAACATTTCATAGTAATATCAAAAGGATTAAAAATATTACAATTTATAAAAAGTGGTTAACACAAAAAGTGACTTCTAATAAGCACTCAACAAACTGTAGCAGCACTGAAGGCACAGATTCTGTGATACAAAGGCTTCAAGCCCCAACCTCTCACTTAATAACTTGGTGATTCAAGCTGTCTTAGGTTACCAGAGCTGCTGTGACAAATACTGCTTAATGGGCTGGCTTAAACAGGCATTTATTGTCCAAAATCAAGATATCAGCAAAGCCATGACTTCTGCCAGGGTCGGTAGTGTCTTGGTGATGGCAGCCCTTTGTCACATGGCCATCTCTGTCTCCTCTCTGTCATCTTCTGATCTTTGGATTCCTCTGCTTCCAACTTCTTTTTTCTCCTGAATCCCAGCTTTTACTGACTGACTATGTCCAAATTCATGATTCAATCCCCAACAGTGACCAAACCATCCCACTTAGCCCTGGACTGAGGAATTTCCCAGGATGCAAGACTTTTGGTGCTAAAACCAAGTAAGTCCCTAGCCAGCTGGGATGGGTTGGTCACCCTATGTGGGGAAACCATTCCACTTTCTGAACTTCAGTTTCATGCCCTGTAAAGTGAAGATAATGGCATCTAACTCAGAGGGTTATGAAAATCATTTGTGGAAGTCCTTTGTTAGCCAAGCGCTGTACTAATGAAAAATTCTGTTGTTCTTATTGTTGTAACTGACACTCCCCCAAAATCATAAAATCCCTTTGCCTAGACTGTCTCGCCAGCTTCTGGGACACACAACTAAGACATGTGGAATAAGCAAAGTCCCATGATCTAGACACTTTACTCATCACCATCAATCTTAGGACTATAGGATGATAACAAATAAGTTAACAATTACCAGTTATGTGACGATGATTATGCTATGCACATGGAAAAGTCAGTTCTACATATTTTTTAAGTTGTCCTTAAAAATTGCAGAATGAGTAATTTTTATGGTAATCTCTAGAAAACAAATGTTCCTAAACTGTCAACTTAACTAAGTTAACTGAATAGTAGACCAGATTTAAAAACAACAAAAACTCAACATACATCTAAGCTTTAGGGAGTGGGGTTGGTATAGAAACCTAGAGTCATACAGTAACTAGGTACAGACTGATGGGGAACAACCAAGATGGAGATGATTCTAAATAAGGTGGTACAAGTGAAATGGATAACAGGCAAAGCCAGTGTACATATGGAAACCACTAGTCTACACTTTGGCCACCATATGACCCTCTGTGAACTGGACCCAACCTAAGGTACAATAGTTAAGAATCCAAATGTGGTAATGGGATATGCATTTACCAGCATTATAGCCCTGACCTTAAGCAAGTCACTTAAATTCTCTCAGCTTTGGTTCCTAGAGTGTAAAATGAGAACAATGACAGTTCCTACTTAGAGGGTTATCATGGGTATCATGTAAGGTCATATGTATAAAACACTTAGATGGTGCCAGGCACATAGTGAGCCTTTAAATAAAATTAAATATTATTATTACCTTTCCAATGCTTACCTCCTCCTTCCTCCTATAGTACAGCCAAACCAAACCTTTCATGATCTCTGGTGGACACCATATACACTCCTCCATCCTTGCTTTTGTTCCTGCTTTTTCCTCTCCCAGGAACAACTGCCTCATGAATCAAGCAAATTCCACACACCCAAACTGTTGAGATACTAATGATCACACAAGGTCAAGCTCAAAGGTTACCTTATCCTTGAAGTGTTCCCTGAGATTTCTCCAGCTAGAGGTAATCCTTCCTCTGAGGTAAGGCCACCTCTGAACTTCCATCATATATTATCTATGTTTCTCTAGTCTAGGTAGAAGATATCCTTAGCTAATTAATATGTATTTATTATATATGTACCATATGGTTCCCATTTGAGCACCAGCCTCTTGAGGTCAGGCATCCTGTCTGATTTATCTTCCTCTGTACACATATGGTATGTGTCCATAAATGTTTTTTGAATAAATATTAGAATGTGCCTGAAGGCGTAGTGAAGGAAGAAGGAATTGTATCTCTAGGATTTATTAATATTCATATTAGAACCTTGATTTTTAAAAAATCTCATCAGAATTCCAAATAAATTTGATTTTTAAAAGTAAAAGAGCTGACAGACAATAAAAGTAGAAACATCAAAATATGACCTGATATGGAAAAATCTAGTACTTGTGAAGGGAGCATTTTATGTTAAAATACACATGCACTTTGCCAGGATACTGGATGAGAATAAGAGCAAGATGACACTTGTCACATATGCCACACATTGCTTTATTTTTCCTTCAGACATTCAGAAAATGGTATTAACAACTTTGAAGTGAAGAACCCTCCAGCCCAATTTCCTATACCATCTACCTCTATCCCTTCTAGCTCCTCCTTATGGCCCTGAACTGTGAAAATTGTTATTCTTTAATGCTGAGAAAACATTTAAAAAGAAAGATCCAGCTGTTTTCTAGGTCCTACAGATCAAACTGCAGGTGAGTATTAGGCACATTGAGTCATACACAAAGTCAATGGTCTGTGTGCTCAGTGAGGTCATTGTTGGGGAGAACAGACTTCGCACAAGTGAAATGTTGTGGAGTCTACAATGCCAGACTCTGATTTTAGAAGGAGAGGCAGAGGAAGCAAGCAATGCAGGTACACCAGAGGAAGGCTACGTGGAAGAGGTATAGCATGAGCTAGGATTTAAATGAGTAGAATGTGGACAAGGCAGAGGAGCAATTCTGGTGGGGAATGAGCAAAATGTGAATGACAAGACGGCGGCCCATACATCTTACAGATTTCAACAGGTCTTGAAATCCCAAAAGAGTTTTACATAAAATGTGTAATAATCACAATTCAGGGGAGTACTATAAAAAGACGATGTATTTCAGAAACAGGTTTTAAGGCAGAAAATAAAACTTAGTAGTCCCTTCTTTCTTCACTATCCCAGAAGAGTGCTAAGAGTCATCTTGTGAATTTCACGTATTTTATTTATAAGAAGTCTCTGCTGGCATTGAAGATTCTGTACTATGTTGTCTGAGGGTGTCTATAGGTGGAAAAAGCTGCCTCTTAGGGTAGCTCTGAGTCCCTGGGAAACTTAGCCAATTGGTCATGAGGAACACAGCCGTTCTCCAGCAGCAAAGAGCTCTGGTCAGCTTCCACTCTGGGGGTCGGGATATGGCATGAAAAGCACAAGGAACCAAAAGAAAAAAAAATAGATAAATTGAACTTCATCAAAACTAAGAGAGTAAGACAAGGATGCTCACCTTCACCACTACTATACAATATTGTACAAGGTTTTTGCCCAGAGCAATTAGGAATTAAAAGAAGTAAAGGCATCCAAATTGAAAAGGAAGAAGTAAAACTAACTCTGTTTGCAAGTGACATGATCTTATGCATATACTAGCAATAAACAATCTAAAGAGAAAATTAATAAAGCAATTTCATGTATTATCATCTCTAAAAGAGTAAGTATCTAGGAATAAGTTTAACTAAGGTTACAAAAGGTTTGTATACTGCAAACTACAAAACATTATGGACAGAAATTAAAGAACTAAATAAATGGCAAAACATCCCATCTTCATGGATTGGAAGAATTAACAGTGATATGTCAATATTACCCAAAGCTATATACAAATTCAATGCGATCTCCATTAAAATTCCAGCAGCCTTTGTTGCAGAAATAGAAAAACTGATCCTCAAATTTATATGAAATTGAAAGGGCCCACAAACGGCCAAAATAATCTTGAAAAAGAAGAACATGATTGGGAGACTAACACTTCCCAATTTCAAATTGTATGACAAAGTGACAGTAACCAAATCAGGGTGCTACTAGAACAAAGATAGACGATTAGGTCACTGGAACAGAACTGAAAGTCCAGAAATAGACCTATGCATCTGTGGCCAATTGATTTTTGACAAGGATGCTAAGTACCTGCAATGGAGAAAGAATAGTCTCTTCAATAAATGATATTGGGGAAACTGATATCTATATGCAGAAGAAGGACATTGGAACTCTACTTCACAATGTATAAAAGAATCAACTCAAAATGGATCAAGGATCTAAATATAAGATTAAAACTATAAAATTATTGAAAGAAAACAGGGACAAGTCTTTAGGACCTGAGATTTGACAATGGATTCTTAGATATGACACCAAAGGCACAAGCAACAAAAGAAATGACAGACAAATTTTATATCATCAAAATTAAAACTTTTGTGCATCAAAGGAAATTATAAAGAAAGTGAAAGACAACTTTACACCATGAGAGAAAAATAGTTTCAAATCAAATATCAGATAAAAATTTTGTATCCAGAACATATAGAGAATTTTTACAATGCAACAGCAAAAACAACCCAATTTAAAAATGGGCAAAACTTCATGAAATGCAAATGTAAACCACCATGAGATATCAATTCACACCCACTAGAATAGCTACTATTGAAAAAATGGAAATAAGTGTTTGGAAAGGATATGGAGAAACAGAAATACTCATTCATTATCGGTGAGAATGTAAAATGGTATAGCTGCTGTGGAAGACAGTTTGGCAGTCCCTCAAAAAGTTAAGTATGGAATTGCAGTCCCTCAGAAAGTTAAGTATGGAAGTTAAGTATGAACTGTTGTGTACCCCCACAAAAGCCATGTTCCCTAATCTGATTCAATATTGTTGAGTAGGGTCTTTTTGATTAGATTGTTTCCATAGAGACGTGACTGTGGTCGGGATCTTTTGATTATGTGGTTTCCATGGAGATGTGACTCCACTCATTCAAGTTGGGTAGCTTACTAGAGTCCTTTAAGAGGAAACGATATTGGGAAAATCCTCAGAGCCCACACAGACGGAGACCTTTGGAGATGCAGAAAGAAAATACCACCGGGAAAGCTGTTTGAAATGAGAAGCCTACAGAGAAAGCTAGCAGATGTCACTATATGCCTTCCTAGCTGACAGAGAAACCCTGAACATCGTTAGCCCTTTCTTGAGCCAAGGTACCTTTCTCTGAATGCCTTAGTTTGGACATTTTTATGACCTTAGAACTGCAAACTTTTAACTTAATAATTTCCCTTTATAAAAGCCAACCCATTGCTGGTATATTGCATTTTTGGCAGCATTAACAAATTAAAACATCCAGCAATCCCACTTCTAGGTACATACCAAGGGGGCTTGAAGGCAGGAACTCAAATAGATATTTGCACAACAATGTGCATAACAGAATTATTCACAATTACCAAAAACAGTTAGACTCAGGGGAACAAATATTGTATGCTCTCACTGATACAAAATAATTAGAATGGGCAAATTCATAGAGTCAGAAACCAGAAGGCGGTGTGGTAGGGGCTTTAGTGTGAATAGGGAATGGAGAGTTGATACTTAATTGGTGTAGAATTTCTGTTTGGTGTGATGACAAGTTTTGGTAATGGAGAGTGGTGATGGCAGCAAAACATTAGGAATATGACTAACGCCACTGAACTGTATATCTGAATATGATTTAAAAGGGAAAATTTATGTATATGTTACCAGAAAAAAATTTTTTAATAACCATAGGACTTGTGCTGGTTTGAAAGGAAGTATGCCCCCTAAGAAAAGCCATGTTTTGATATAAATCCCATTTCTTAAAAGTAGAATAATCCTTATTCAATATTGTATATTTGAAACTGTAATGAGATCATCTCCCTGGTTGATGTGATTTAGTCAAGAATGGTTGTTAAACTGGATTAGGGGATGACATGTCTCCACCCATTTGAGTGGGTCTTGATTAGTTTCTGAAGTCCTATAAAAGAGGAAATGTTTTGGAGAATGAGAGATTCAGAGAGAGCAACACTATGAGGCAGAGAGTCCACCAGCCAGCGACCTTTGGAGATAAAGAAGGAAAACACCTCCCGGGGAGCTTCATGAAACCGGAAGCCAGGAGAGAAAGTTAGCCATTGATGCCTTGCTTGCCATGTGCCCTTCCAGCCAAGAGAGAAACTGTGACTGTGTTCACCATGTGCCTTTCCAGATGAGAGAGAAATCCTGAACTTCATCGGCCTTCTTGAACCAAGGTATCTTTCCCTGGATACCTTTGATTGGACATTTCTATAGACTTGTTTTAATTGGGACATTTTCTCAGCCTTAGAAATGTAAACTAGCAACTCATTAAATTCCCCTTGTTAAAAGCCATTCCGTTTCTGGTATATTGCCTTCGGCAGCTAGCAAACTAGAACAGGACTGTACAGCACAATAGTGAACTCTAATGTGTACTATGGACTATAGGTAATAGCACAATTATAATAATATTCTCTCATCAATTGTAACAACAGTACCGCACAACACAAAATGCTAATAATGGGGGCAGGTATTTAGGAACTCAGTATTTTCTCATGGTTTTTCTGTAAATCTATAACTTCTCTAATAAAATAATAATAATTTTAAAAAGATCATGAAGACAAAAAAATGAGCAAAAGGCTTGAATAGATATTTCTCTAAAGAAGATATACAAAGGGCCAGTAAGCACAAGAAAAGATGTTCAGCATCATTGGCCATTAGGGAAAAAAGTAAAACCATAATCAGATACTGCTTCACCTGACAAGGATAGCTATCATTTAAAAAAGAAAAAAAAATAACAAGGATGCAGAGAAATTGGAAGTCTAGTGCATTATTGGTGGGAACGTAAAATGGTGCCACCACTGTGGAAAGCAATATGGTGGTTCCTCAAAAAGTTAAATATAGAATTATCACATGACCCGGAAATTCATATAATATATACCCAAAGAAAGTATATACTCAAAGAACGTTTTCACAGGGTCTCAAACACTTACTTGGATTCCAATATCTATAGCAGTATTATTCACAATAGCCAAAAGCTGGAAACAACACAACTGCTCATCAACAAATGAATGGATAAACAAAATGGAATATTATTTGGCCATAAGAAAACTGAAGTAATGAGATAAGCCACAACACTGAAGCCCCTCAGACATATTATGCTCGGTGAGATATGAAAGGCATATAAGGACAGAAATTGCAATGATATCACTTATAAGAGAGAACTAGAAATAATAAATTCACAGAAATAGAAAGCAGATTAGCGTTTATGGAGGATAAGATGATGGAGGAGGGGAGCGTGTTTGTAAAAATAGTGAAAGGAAGGAAGGCAGGGAGGGAGGGAGGAAGGGAGGAAAGAAAGAAGGAAGGAGGGAAATAAAACAGGGCCAGGGCTATTAGCAGAAGGGGGAAAACATGCTAGGTAGATAATATAACAATTTTGCCCCTTTAATCTATAATTTATACCTTTCTTGAGTTGAGGAAAGTTTCTATATATACAAATATTTTAAATACAGTGACATACCAATTCTCACCCAATAAGACAGCAAAAAAAAAAAGAAGGCTGGAAAGGAGTTTGGGACAAGATTGAAATGAGACCTTATATGCCATATCAAAGAACCAGAACATTTTCCATAGGCATAGGGGCACTGAAGGTTTTTACACTGAAGAAACAACCTGAAAAGTTTTTGGAAAGAATACCTGGCTTTAAAGGTTGAGGGAAAAAAAATCAAAGGCTGATTAGAGATCTATTACAACAGCCTACATGTGAGAATGTAAGGGAATGAAGCACATCAATAATAGAAAAGATGGGAAAGGACACATTTAAACAGAATTTGGGAAGTAAAGTCTACAGAGCCCAGTGACTTGGAAAAGGTGAAGGGGTGTACTGAGATAGGCAATGAGGTATACTGATGATTTTTGTTTAGAATAATATTTTGAGGTAATATAACTAATGGTGTGACCAATAACTGAAATAGGGGAAAATAGGAAGATAAGGTGGTTTGACTGGTTTGATAGTCAATTTCACGTGTCATGTTGGCTGGGTTATGATATGCAGTTGTTTGGTCAAGCAAGCATTGACCTGATTGTTATTGCTAGGGTATATCATTAATGGATTAAAATCATTAGTCAATCGATTGCATCTACATCTGATTACATCCATAGCCAACAAAGGAGATTGCATAAATCATGTATCTGATAGGGTCCAGTATCCAGAGTACGTTTTTATTTTTAATACTTACAATTCAACAATTTTTTGTAAGACCTTATAGCAGCCACATTTCTGAAGTTGTAAATATATTTCTAGATCCTGAGACACTGAGCTAGATGTGTATAAGCTGGTATTTCCCTGGAACTTTGAATAACTCTGTGACACTTAAGACCCAGAAATGGAGTGCCGCAGCCCTGAAAGCTAAGCATAGCTATATATAATAACAGCGAAAGTAACCAAAAAAGAGATCAGGCCTCAATTAGAGTTTAAAATGAAGACAGTCTGGCTGGGGCTAAGGTAAATCAAAATACATGGTAAAAGATGATTGTGTATGTATTCTAAACCTTCATTTACTATATGCGACCAAAGGCAGAGAGGTCTATTACATCTAGAACCTAAATTTTCTGTAACACACAATCTAGAGCAACCTGTATGGATAGCTCATTTAAACAACCAAACTCCTGGAGTCCAGAGCAGGAGCAAGGCCATGTAATTCTGTGTAGCTTAATGCAAAACCAGGATACATCTCAGAATATGGTGACCTGATAATTAAAAAGTATTGGTAGCATCTTTTAAGGGTCCAAAGGTGTAGGGGTAGAGGGGTGGGAATATGGAATGAAACTTTCCCATCTGGGAAACCCTGGGTAAACTCTCAACTATTGGGGGCTCGTAAGAAATTAGGCCAAGCCTTGATTTTGAAGTTTACTCATCTGAAAATTATTTTTGTAGTGGAGAAGCTAAGACCATTTTACAAGGCCATTACAAGGCCTAAGAGTTGCTTCCAGGAAACCTCTTTTGTTGCTCAGTTGTGGCATACCTCTCTCCCTCTCTCTCTCTCACACACACACACACACACACACACACACACACACACAGCCCAACTCTGCAAGGAAAATCATATCCTCCCCCCTACATGGGACATGACATTCACGGGTGAAAATCTCCACAACAACGTGGGGTGTGACTTCAGGGGATGAGTCTAGCTCTGGTACTGTGGGATTAACAATGCCTTCCAAACCAAAAAGAAGGAAAGAAGTTTAATAAAATAAGGCATCAGTGACCAAAAGAGATCAAATAGAGTCAAGAAACTATTCTAGAGGCTACTCTTAGGCAAGTTTCAGTTGGATAGTGCTAATTGCCATGGTTTGCTAAAGCCCAACCATCACTCCTGTTTTTTCTTAAGAACACCTAAAGCTTGAATTGAGATTCTGTAAAGGTTTCATGCACTAAGTTTGCTTTCCTGAAACCTATCATTCCCAGAGGGTCCCTAGGTCAGATAATTCCTGAAACCCAAAAGGACCAGCCTCTCCAAGTTTATCCATTGATTACATCCCCCATCCTTTAGTGTTGACATCCCTTCTCAATGTGAAAAAGTCAGGATGGGCATTGCCTAAAGATCCCTATAGATTGGAAGAGGGATCAGAGGAGAAAGTGGAGGTATAACAAAGAAAATAGATTTAATAAATGAGTATGACTCCTGAATCTCTATATTAATATTCCTTTTAGCCACCAGTGTTTTGGAGTAGCTAGAAGGAAAAATCTGAGATGGTAGAATGGTAGCACATAAACTCTGGGATCTGTTCTGTAACTACTTGTTGAAGCGTGCCTTGAAAATTATTGCTTTTTCTTTTTTTTCTTTCTTTTTATGTTATATTTTACAACAACAACAAAAAAAAATTTTAAAGACATGGGCAGAATTTTTCTCATTGCATCCCTGAGAGGAAGATGGGTCACCAGCAGCTCTACTGGGGTCATCCACAAAAATTCGGCCAGGGTTCCTGCTCTTGCTGCATCTGCTCGAACTAACAAAGTCTGATCCAGAAATACCACCTCAATATGTGCTACCAATGTTTCCATCAGTACATGAAAAATATAGGCTTTATCAAGTTAGACTAATTGATCGTCCTTGATCTTCCAAGACATCTACCTGGCTAAGGAAACATGCTAGCTCTCTGTATATAAAATAAAATTAAAAACTAAAATTATGACTGTTTTAATGTGAATAGAATAAATTGATTATAGGAAAAAAAGACATGGGCAAAGGATTTGCATATCTCTAAAGAAAATATATAATGGCTAATAAGTATATGAAAAGATACTCCACATGATTAGTTATTAGAGAAATGCAAATCAAAATCACAGTCAGATACTACTTCACACCTACTACATGGCTATACTTTTTTAAATGGAAAATAAGTGTTGGTAAGGATGTGGAGGAATTGGAATCCTTATGTATTGCCAGTGGGAATGTAAAATGGTTTGGCAGGTCCTCAATAAGTTAAAAATAGAGCTACCGTAGGACCCAGCAATTCCACTCCTAAGTATACCCTAGAGAAATTGAAAATATATATTCACACAAAAACTTGCACATGAATGCTCATAGCAGCATTTTTCATAATGATCAAAAAGTAGAAACATACTAATAAAAGAATAGACAAAATGTGGTATATCCCAACAATGGAAAATTATTCAGCCATAGAAAGGAATTAAGTATTGTTACGTGCAACAATATGGATAAACTTTGAAAACATGATCTTAAGTGAAAGAAGCCAGACACAAAAGGCCACAGGTTGTATGATTTCACTTATACAAAACATCCAAAATAGATAAATCTCTAGGAGACATCCAAGAAAGTGTATGTGTGGTTGCTATGGGCTTGGGAGAAGGGGAAACAGGGAGTGACCACTAAGAAATAGAGGATTTCTTTTCGGGTTGATAAAAATTCTGGAATTACATAGTAATGATGGTTGCAAAATTCTGTGAATATATTAAAAACTATGGAATTGTAAACTTTAAAATGATGAATTTGTGGGTATATGAATTATATCTCAAATTGTAAAAATTAAATTTAAAAGTAGATAAGCCTTGTCCTCTCTCATCTCCCCACCATTGCCACCTAATTCCAGCGCTCTCAAGAAGCAAGGGCCAGCCTCTCAGCCTGGCATTTCTATAGGCAAAAAGATCCACAATCAAACTCCAAAATTCTAGCCCTGGCTCTGCACTGCCTTTCCTATGTGTCTTGGGCAGCAATCAGGCTTTCTGCACTTTGTCCTCTATATATTTTCTGTAAAGTCTATGTATTTTTTAAGTTAATGGAGTTATTGTTTAACTTTTCAATATAAGGTAAAAATTCTTTAGAATCACAACTTTCAGAGAAAATCATTGTTCACAGTTTTGCGTACCTTTTTCCTGACTATATATATGAAACTAATATTTTTCTTTAATGTTTTTTAATATGTGTGTGTTACAACAAAAGTGAGATTTATACTATATTTGCCATGTCAGTATTTGAAACTAATTATTCTTTCTTTATGTTTTATCTAGTGACATATATGCAACCTAAAATTTCCTTTTAACCACATTAACATATATAATTTAGTACTATTAACTATTGCTCTCACAATAATGTGCTACCATCACCACCATTCATATCCAAAGCTTTATTATCAACCTAAATAGAAATTCTGTACAAATTAAGCATTAGCTCTGCATTTGCTACCCCCCACACCAACCAGTTGTAACCTATATTCTAGATTTTATTCAAATTATTTGTGTGTATTTTTTAATATTCCTAACCTACAGTACATATTCTTATTGGACAGGAAGAAAACAAGGGAATAAAACTGTGGATTGCTCTTGGAGGCGAAGAATGGCTGTAGTAAGAAGGGTTCAGCAGAGCAGCTGAGAGAAGAGGTTGAAATGAGCTCTGTGTAAAAGCCAAGGGGTTTCATGTCCCCTGTGGATTCTGGCTCCTGGGAGAAGAAAGACCAGTGAGAGATGAGGACAGCAGTGTTAGTATCTGTGTGACCAGTCTGAGAGTCATTAAATGGAGACTTGAGAAGATTTGGAAGCGCCATGTCACTTCTCAGAAATCCAAAACTCAAATATTCTAGAATAATGCTCACATTTCCCGAGAGAGTTAAAGGAAACCATTTGTTCTTTGGAAGCATCCTTTTTCTCAACAAACAGAAAACTCTCTGCCAAACTGTGTTAACCCTTTCAAATCCCTTAAACAAGCACAACCAATCTGCAGTTCTCTGCTCCCCTTTCTTCTAGGGGAGAAACTAAGGCAGAGAAGAATAAAGTATGAGGCATTTAGGCTTAATTACCCTGGTTGGACCAAGCCAAAAATGGGGCAGTGGTTCCAACACCAAGGTATTTCTCTGTGATGGAACCCCATGGGGAGATAGACATTCTGATTCTGTCAGTGATATTGAATCCTAGGGGGAAAAACATGCTTATGAAAAGTTTTGATCAGAAATATCATGAAGAAATCAGGTCTTTCTCAGTTCCCTCACTTCTCCATTCACCCCCCCTTTCCTCAGGTATCTAATATACTCATTATAGTCTCCTTTGGCCAGAGAAATGAATGGGTAGATTCACCCTCACTTAGGTGAATGGATTTATTCCTGAGCCTGAACCTTCCATTTGAACATGCACTTCCTGTGGTTCTCACTCATAAAACCAAGTCATGTTCCTCCAGAAAGAACCCTTTCTAGCATTTTGTGTTTAGTCATGTTTCTTTAATGTCCATGTACCTTGGCAGGCTATAAGCTCCCTATGCCTGGCAAATAAAAACACCTTAGATTATTCTGCTCTATAAATATTTATTGAGTGAATGTATGGGTGAAAGAATGAAGTGTTGGGGATTTAACATTGCACCCCCTCAGAGAATCTTCACTAGGAAACAAGAACAAGTAACACATACTTCCAAGGATCATTGGCATGAGATTGGAGGGAAGGAAGCTTCAAAGCCACTTGATATGATTACCTACTCCAAACAAGAAAAACCCCCACTAGCCATCCAACACCAACCCTAACCAGGAAGTAATGTCCACCCTGTCTCCACGTAGGGCCAGGTCTAACTGAAACAATGTGGCAGTCAGAGTTCTGGGAGCAGAACTGAGCACTCATGTTCCTAGAACATCCTTATCTGCCCAACATGCCTTTTACAGGTCTTACTCTTTCCTCCCCCTAGAATCAAGGGGACAGTTTTTCAAGTGTGAGTACCTGAGCAGTCTCCTTACCTCCTTAATCATCTCACCTCCTCCAACACCAAACAAAAAGAATGAAAGGAAGGAAAAGAAAGAAAAAATGAAAGAAAGAAACAATACAAAAAAGAGAAGAGAAAGTCAAAAGAGGGTTACAAATCAAATTGCCCAGAATCCCTGGAGATCAAGAATGGGAGGGTGGCTGAGCTCACAACTTCTGGAAGAGAAGGGGAAGTTCCCAGCCCCGGTCAACAGTGACTCAGGCTGATGTAAGTCATTGTTATCTGTCCACAATGGTGGGACAATGAACGGGGCTTTATGTAGAACAAAGCAGTTCTGTGGAGCAGCCACCCAAAAGAGGGCAAAGTTGGGGTGTGAACCCTCAGGAAAGAAAAAAAAATCCTTAAGCGTGGGTTGAGGACCAACTGTGGAATCATATATGGGTCTTCCAAATGGCAAACATGCTCACAGAGGGCTAAATACGAGTAGGAAGAAACAAAGACTTATGCAAGGAGATTACATGTCCACTTTGAAGCCAAAGTTCACTCTCAATCCTATCACCTTTCAATGCTCCAGTCAGGATCCACAAGTTTGGCATCCAGCTTAGCTCCCAGGAATCATTCTCTCCTCAGAGCCTTTGACATTCACCACCTGGAATTATTGGGTTTCTCTCTAAGTCAGCCTGCCTTTCACCCTGAGTTAATGCCAGAACTCTGAGAATGAGAACAGCCACTCTTCTGCATCCTTTGTAGCTCCTCACAATGATGTTCTGAAGAGCAATGATGTTCAACACACCTCCCTGATTGCTGGACTGATACATCATCACATCAAATAATGTGATGCAATAATTTGCGGATAATAAACAGTATCCCCAAAGCTGGTCCCAGCTGCCATATCACCAGTCTCCCATGCAGACTTCAGCTGCCATAGACACACCCCCAGGTGCAAAACATTTGCCTTCTTCAAGAGCTGGGTCTTGGAGCACATGGAATAAGTGCCCAAATAGCCAGTGTGGTTTCTGAAGCCCCAAATAGTTCAGAGCTGAAATAACCCTAAGAAAATTCTGCCTGCTGCCGTAAACAGCTCCAAATAGCCTTGTGAGTGGCCAGCCTGCATTCTCCACCTACGACTGCCACTTACTCAGCTCGGCCTGGCTTCTGGTTCTCTCTAACTGTAAGCATGACCTAAGCATTTTACATCTTGTACCATAGAGTGTCACTAAATCAGGAATATCATTATGCAAGTGGTGATTTTTTAAGTAGGGCAAAACTCCATTTAGAAATCATCTCCAAGCAAGTTTGCCTGTTTGCTTCTCTGGTGTTGTTCCTTAGCTTCCCATCTCGCAAGGACAGGCCTGAAAAGGGACAGGCCCCAGGATATCAGCTCTTGATAGAGACAGAAAGTATATGTTTTCTTTGTATTTTATCAAAAATGTCTCTCAACACGAATTCATTATCAGGGCTGGAAAGAAAAGGTTGGTGTAGAAGCAGGAGGAAAACAGCCTGCCTAGGAGGGTTTTGTCTCCCAGCATGTCCAGCTCTGCTCCTTCAGCAAATATCACAGCATATCCAGAACCATGGAATTAATCCCTGTGGGTGGTCACTTGGCCCTATGACTGTGGTGGATGGGGGGCTGACATTTCTCCCCATTTGTCCTTGCTACACAACTGCTTGCTCCCACCTATTGAATGCCATCTCTGCCTCCGGATGCCCAGAGTGAATCCCCAGGGCTCCCAGGCAGAGAGAACCAAGGAAGCACAGAGCACAGGGCAGGGCTGAGGTGGTGACCAAAGAAGTCTTCCTTAAACCAGAGAAATGACAAACAGGAAACTCCTTTACAGCAATGGTCTAAAGAACTGGACTTAAAATGTCAAGTTCTTAGAAGCCAAACATTCCTGAAGCTGTAATGAGGGGAAGAGCATTAGCCAGCACCCCAAAACCTCCTGAGCCAAACCTGCATGGCTAATGCTCTTTCGCTCATAACAGCTTCAGGAATGTTTGGCCTCTAAGAACTTGCCATTTTAAGTCCAGTTCTTTAGACCATTTCCTAACCAGATAGGACTTTGAGCAAGAGCAGAAAAGAAGGAACCCTCCATAATGTCAGGTGACCCATTACGTCTTCTGGTGGTGTCCTGGCATGGATTGATAAGCTTCTTTCTCCAGCTCTAAAAGGAATCTCTTTCAACTCTACTTTTTTCTTAAAGCACCTTCCTTCTGGCTTTACTCTGTCTCTTCTCCTGTAGTAGCATTGCTTAGTGGATATTGCACACATAGCATCACCTAGAATGAAGCAAGTTCTCCTTGTCAGAATGGATTCCACCAGCAAGAGTGCGAGGCCTAAAGCAATGGTGAGACAGGAGAATGAAAGGCAATAAGAAAGGAAGAGAGAAAGAAGGAAAGGGTAATACATATAGGAGATGATAAAGAGCTACCATTGCTAAATGTTTTGGAGCCACCCTATACCAGAAGTGCAAACAGTAGCGGGAGAGGTCAAAAAGGAGACTGAAAATCATTGGTAAAAAGTAGCAGTATGGGAACTCTCATGCTCTGCTGGTAGGAGTGTGGTCTAGAACACATTTGGTTTGGGCTAAGTGATGAACAACCCCCAATCTCAGTGGCTTACTACATCAAACTTTAATTCTTGCTCACACGGCTGGCCCATCATAGTTGGCAAAAGATTTTTGCTCATCATGGTTTACTCAGAGACTCAGGCTAACAAACTTTCCATCTTTATATATGCTTCCATGATTACTAAGCAAGGAGGAGAGAGAGTGAAAATGTGCTCGTTCTCAAAATTTCTATCCATAAGTGATACATGCCACTTCCACACATATTTCATTGACACAGACAAGTCACAGCCACTCCTGAGTCCAACGGCATGCAATGCATAATCCTCCCACGGGGAAGAATATCAAAGAGTTTTAAATAATAATGTGGCCCATAGCAGAGTGTAAATTAGAATAACCACTTTAGAATTTGACATTATCTAGTGACGCTGAAGAAATGTACTTCCTATAGCCAAGCAACTCTGCTCCTGAGAATATGACCTAGATAAATTCCGGGGCATGTGTATAGCTGACACATGTAAGATCATTTATACCACTGTTGTTCATAATAAACCAGAAGTGAAACCAACTCAGATGTCCATTACTCATAGAATGGGTAAGGAAATTATGGTATATTTTGGTGAACGGAATATTATAAAGCAAGAAAAATGAACAAGCTAGGACTTTTTGCAACAAAATGGATCAATCATAAAAGTATAAAGGTGAGCAAAAGAAAAGATTCAAAGAAACATACATGGTGTAATTCCATTTGTATAATGTGCAAAAACTAGCAACCCTATATTATATTGTTTGAGATGCATACATAGTTAGAAAGCTAAAAAGCCAATCAAGGAAGGGCTCATCGTGGAAATCAACATTGTGGTTACCTCTAGAGAGAAGGGAGGGGAACTTCTGGGAAGACAACAGCATTCTATTTCTTGAGTTGATGGGGATTGCAAATGTTTTAAACAATTATTCACTAAACTGTATATTTATGTTTTATGCATTTTGTGTGTATGCGCTATATTTCACAAAAAGTTGCAATGAAAAATGGCAGCATTATGGATAATGCATTCAGTATTTTAAACACCATTAATCCTTCTGTGTGGGGAAGACCCAAAGTCACCTATTCCTCCATATCACATGTGACTATCAAGTGTTATTCCCTCTGTCCACCTTGGAGACTGATCACTGACATGGAAGAACTTTTTAATTTTAAATAAGCCAAATGTCTTCGTGTACTGGATGGAAACTCACCACCATTCACTTTAAAATCATCAGAGCAAGAGGAATCCTTAGAGACAACCAGAACGGATATATTTTACTTAAAATTATAATGGCTGCATTTTATTTCAAGTTTACTGTATGACATTTTATCTCATTTCTCTTAACCAGAAAAATAGAAACACTATTGTGACACTCATTTTATAGAAAAGAAAGATGAGGCTTTGGGAGGTTAAGAAACTCGCCCCTGTGTTAAACCTTGCCCCTGTGTTAAAAAGCCAGTGTTAAACCCTGGATTCAAACTCAGCTTTCAAAACACAGGGACCTTAGTCCCAGAGAGGTTTGGTAACCTGCCCAGGTGCACATCACAAAGCTGGTAAACGGTAATACAAAGTCTAGAACGCAGATATCTATAATTTTCCTGCAAAAGAACCACTGTAAATTAGCTTGCAACCCCCATTCTCTAGAAACATAGGTTTAACCTCAGTTCCCTATGCAGAGTTTTGCCTGCTCTGAATCACTGCCCATTCACCTGGCACTAACCATAACAGCTGTGCATGGTTATCTTTTCATGTGAAACCCACGTTTTATCCTCCCAACCAAAACAGGAAGTGAGGCCTCCATATTATACTAGGAGTATAACTACTACAGTATAGTAATTGTTCAATAAGAATTTGTTGATTTCTTGATTCACCTTCCAAATCGAAGATCTGACTACTTCTGTCCCTTTCTAATGTGTGGTCAGCACAAATGACACAACTGGAAATGCTCTTTGTCCCTTCTCCAGAATTCTGGAGAGGGGGTGCGGAAATTGCAATGATGACAATGCTGATTTTTTTAATGTAACTGAATCTGATGTTTTAAGAATTTCTAGTTTCAATAATGGTGCCTTCTCAAAAGGGAGGAGAGAATCTTGTTTGCCAAAGAAGTGGGTTTGCAGAAGCCAGTGTACAGCATTGAATGGGTATTTGGGTGTTGAGAGGCAACTGGAGTTGCCATCCTGCTATTGAGGCTAGCCAAGCACCATTCCGAGGATGGAGGCATTTTGAGGAACTGAAAAGGATTGTTCTTCCTTACTTTCGAGTTGAGAAAAGAATGGTTTATGCAAGCTGAAAGAGAGATCAAACTGTTTTCTAAGTGCGTCGGCGATGGAGACATGACTGAAATACTTACTGTGACGTTAACACCTCTCAGAGAAACTGTACAATATTCTAAGTGCTTTGACAGTGGCAACTTGTGTACAATGCTAGGGTCAAACTGAGAGTTCTAGTGACCTGACAGTGCTGAAAGTTCACTGATGACATTCTCATGCAGAGTACACGTCAGTGCCTCCATCCCACCAGATTCCATATCCCACAGGGTAACACTATTTCCACGGGATGAAATTCCAATTCATTTACAAAGTTGGAGAAGAGAGCAAGGATTCAAAACACCAGAGACAAGTCAAATGCCCACCCTCAAATTTAACTGATCGGTTTCCTGAGTATCACTAATCTCTCCACCTCCCGCTTTGATATGTCCTCATTCGGACCACGTTCTGGGTCCTGGGATCTCTGAGAAGTTGTGGCAAGTGGGGGCCTAGGAAGAAGTGAGTGGGAAGTTAAATACTAAAATGACCTTGATTTCTAAAGATGCCAGATCTTAGATCTTCAAACTGCTCTGCTCTAAGAATGACTAATTGAATTTCTAAAGGTCAGGAAGACAGAGGTCTGCTAATGGACACTATAATTTTACTGAGTACTTAAGATGCAATCATTATTTTTAGGTCACTCTTTAGAAATTATCTCAATATATAATTTTTGTGAGTTAACAGATAAACTTAAATATATATGAGACGTCACTATAAAATTACTAGGAGTGTTTTGTGTATGGCTTATAGCATCCATCTTATTGTTTTACAATCACGCCACATGTATAGTATCATTTGCAAATTACTTAATTTGTGCTTGAAGTGTGTAGGTCTGTTGGTGTGAGGAACCAAGTGTAATACCAGCTCTCTCTGAGAAGCAACCAAGTCTACTTAGTGGTTGAGTATTATCCTTACGATTCATCATCTCTTGGTGGTGAGCTTGCAGGGAACAGAGAGCACCAACAGAATGGTACGTAAGTTGATTGAGCCATGAAATTCCCAGAGTGGTGAGTGAGATGCCCTAGAGAGTCCCCAAGAAGGTCGTCATTCAGGAGAAATCTCCCTTGGTCCAGATTCCTACAGTCACAAAACTCAGCAACCAGAATTCTATGCCACACCCTTCCTTCATTCTACTTTTGAGAAGCTGACAAATATCATTATAATAAAGTCATATTGTGGATTAATTTAAATTATGCAATTTCAAGTAGATCCACAGATAGCACCCAATATCTCACAATATTCCGGTAGGCAAAATGGAGACGCGTACAGGAGGACACTGGCTGAAACTGGGTGGCATTAATGAGCTTGTATCACAAGAAGTACAATCTCTGTGGTCACCAGTCTCCATCCTTGGAACTGTGCTGCTCAACATTGCATAAATACAGAGGATGTGATCAAAATGTAAGGCTGATAGAAGCTTTCGGATATAGCTAAGATTTAAATGACTGAATCAAAATTTTAAAACCATTTAAATAGTCTAAATAAATTACTAAAGTAACAAAATAAATTTATCAAGGATGAATGTAAAACTCCTAAAATTTAATTATATGTCCACTGTAAGCTGGAGAAGAAACTTTGTGGTCCATTCCCAACCCTACAAATTATTAACTGTGTGACTATGGAGTTACTTAAATTCTCTGCACCTGCTTTCTCATCTGAAAAATAAGCATAATTATATAGTCTTTCTTTAAATTAGGTAAATATGTAAAGCACAGTACCTGCCTCTAAGTGAGCACTCAACAGATTTGCTAAATTTTTATTACTGTCATTATGTTGAGAAAGATACCCTGGCAAAATGAAACCAATAGCTGTCTTCAATTGCTTGAAGTACTGTCATATGAGAGAAGTAGCACTGCTGGCTTCCTCCATCAGGCAGAGCAAGGTCAATAGGCCAGTGGGTGGAAGTTGCAATTAAGGTGTCCAGGGACAGAGTGGAATGCTGCTGGAGTAGTGGGTACAGACTGACCTCCAGATATTTTTGTTCCAGTGCAGTATTTCTGAAGGCTAACCCTGAAAAACATCACTCTGCTTTTCTCCTCAAAGTGTGCAATCAGAGACCAAATGGCCATTAGTCCAAGGTGGTACAGAAAAAAATACCTGCATTGGGTGGCGTTCAAGTTTGCTAACTGCTGGAATGCAATATACGAGAAATGGAACGGCTTTTAAAAGGGGAATTTAGTAAGTTGCTAGTTTATAGTTCTAAGGCCGAGAAAATGTCCCAATTAAAACAAGTCTATAGATATATCCTATCTAAGGCACCCAGGGAAAGATACCTTGGTTCAAGAAGGCTAATGAAGTTCAGGGTTTCTCTCTCAAGTGAGAAGGCACGTGGCGAACATGGTCAGGGTTTCTCTCTCATCTGGAAAGACACGTGGCGAACATGAAATCATCTGCTAGCTTTCTCTCCTGGCTTCCTGCTTCATGAAGCTCCCCAGGAGGGATTTTCCTGCTTTATCTCCAAATGTCGCTTGCTGGTGGGCTCTCTGCTTCTCGTGGCTATGTCATTCTGCTCTCTCAGAATCTCTAGCTTTCTCCAAAATGTTTCCTCTTTTATAGGATTCCAGTAAACTAATCAAGACTTACCCAAATGGGTGGGGACACATCTCCACCTAATCCAATTTAACAATCACTCTTGATTGAGTCACATCTCCAGGGAGATGATCTAATTACAGATTCAAACATACAGTACTGAATAGGGATTAGAAGAAACAACTGGATTTATAAAATGGGGTTAGGATTAAAACATGGTTTTTCTAGGGTACATACATCCTTTCAAATCAACACAGGTGGGAATTGAACTAGATGGGCTCCAAGCCCCTTCCAGCTCTGAGAATTTGCAATTCTTCACTCCTACACTTCCTGCAACTTCGGTACTGAATAACAAAAATGGGTACTTAAAATTATGTCCCTGAAGTGCCTTCTTTTTATTATTATACAAAATGAGATATCCTGGAAGGCTCTCAAACTTGCTTTATTCATTTAACTACATCTGTGCCAGTTTGAATCTGTGGTGTACCCCAGAAGAGCCATGTCCGTCAATCTTCATTCAATATTTCTGGGTGGGAATTGATTAGATTATCTCCACAGAGATATGACTCACCCAATTGTGGGTTTTAGCCTTCGATTAGAGGGAGATGTGACTCCACCCATTGCAAGTGGATCTTGATAAGTTTACTGGAATCCTTTAAAAGAGGAAACATTTTTTGGAAAGAGCAGCAGAGCCACGAGAGAGCCGTGCAAACCACGGGAGCTTATGTAGCCAGAAACTTTTGGAGATGAAGAAGAAACACGCCCCCAGGGGAGCTTAATGAAACAAAAAGACTGGAAAAAAAGCTAGCAGATGTCACCATATTCGCCATGTGCCTCTCCAGCTGAGAGAGAAACCGTGAACTTCATCAGCTTTTCTTGAGTGAAGGTAACCTCTTGTTGGTGCCTTCATTTGGACATTTTTATAGACTTGCATTAATTGGGACATTTTCACGGCCTTAGCAGTGCAAACTTGCAGCTTAATAAATTCCCCCTTTTAAAAGCCATTTGTTTCTGATATATTGCATTCTGGCAGCTAGCAAACTAGAATAGCACCGTACAAGGTAGGCCCACTCAAGCCCTCCACTCCCACTTTACACTGACAGTCTCAAAAAATTGATACCACCTCCCAAAAAGTTTGTAATATACTTTCAAGAAAACTGTTTATTATTTGTCTTTGTGCTTTGTGTACAGAGACTTTAGTCACTTAAAAAGAAATTTCATCTTTATGCAATCAAATTTGTCAGTCTACTCTGATGTTTCTAACTGGTTTCATGCCTTCTTAATGTTCAAGATTATAAAAAATATCTCCAAGGAAGCCCCCTACTCTCTGGAAGAACTAGCTCAACTGAGGCCAAGACTTCTCCATAGCCATGTTTCAGAGCCCAAAGGCTCAAGTGAAGACTAGAACCAGGGATTGGAAATGGGGGGGGAAGAAGTTCCCACACATTGCAAGACCTTCAATAAATGGGGCTAAATTTCAGCTGCACAAGACATTATGGCCTGAGTAAAAGGAAAAATATATACACAATTCTAATCTTCTAGCATATATCCTCACTTCCAGCAGTATCAACAGTGGCACTGATAAAATTGGAAAGTTCTTCTCCAGTCTAGGATGTAAATAACTACTAAAGAGACAGGTAACTAATGAATTCATTTAAAGTCCCTAGGGACACTCTTATACCATTTCCTTTCCCCATTTCAGTCTGCAAAATCCCTTCATTTCATAACATCTCTTTTTTAACCCTGATTGTACATGTTCATTGTATGAAATTTGGAAAATAGTTAATGTTAGCTTTTAATCACCTTTAACTCCCCCCAAAGTAGAAGTAAATAATGACTTCATTCCAATCTTTTTCATATGTTTGTATATCCAAAAAGATTCATATATATATAACGATTTATTTGCAACATTAAGTTTATAAGATTTCTAACAATTGTCATCGGTAACTTTCTACTGCAGTATGAAAATGTTCCAATTCATTAGATATTATTCAAAATTATGACACTGTAAGGACAGAGCTCACATTTTTGGACAATTCATTATTTTAGTTATTTATGTTGTCTCCAATCTTTTAGTATTATGTATAACATTGAAATTTAAAAAAAAAACCTTATGCATAGCTGTTTGTGTGCAAAGCAATTCTTTCTGTAGGATAAATTCCTAAAATAGGTCTATTACTGTGTCAAAACGATTTAAACACTAAGAATCTTGATAAATAGTAATAAAACTACTTCCAAAAACTTGCACCAATATACTGTATATGAAAGTATTTTGTATTGCTCAACACTTTGTCAAATTTTTACACTTTCAATGTAAAAAGACAGACCATCTACCAACTTAATAAGAATTACATATTCTTATTTGTGCAAAAGCTTTCTTATAATGAATAAAGTTGAATGACTATCTCATTATTTTAAATCTGCTGATTTAATAATCGAAAAATATTTTTTATTTTGCTGTGAATTATTTGATTATACTTGTGCAATTGAACATTTTACTTATTTGTATTGGCCATTTTATCTTCTATGAATTGTCTAGTGATACTATTTGCTCACTTTTCCACCTGGATATCCAGCCTTTTCTTTTTGATCCTTAGGAGTATTTTTATATTTGAGGATTTTTAACTCTTTGTCATATATGACTATTTCCCAACATATTTTGTTTGTATTAAATACTATTTTTACATGTATTTATTTAATCTCATGAAATATATTTTGATTGTCTAATGGGAGTAGAACTCTAAATCTTTTTTTCCAAGTAGTTGACCTAGAGTTCTAGGACCATTCGCTGAATAAACCTTCCTGTCCCCACTGATGTGAAATGCATATTTTATCATCCATTAAATTGTTTTTAAATATTAGATCTGTTTCTAGTTTTCTCGTTTGTTCTTTAATCTATTGTTTCCGCACTCTTTGATTTAAAATTTATTCATAATACCTTTCATCTCGTAGAGAAAATACATCAATCCTTAATTTTTCTTTTCCAAAAATTGTCTATTTTCACACATTCATTATTTTTTTTATTTAGAATCACTTGGTGAAAAAATTCTAGTATAATTTTGTTTGGAAATACATTATATTTTTTAAATAATTGTGGAACATGTGTCTTTTTAATGTTGAGTCTTTACATTTATGAACATGGTGTCTCTATTTAGTTATATGGAAAAATGGTTGGTTTTTCAGATGTGTTCTACAAATTTCTTAAATTTACTCCAAAGATATTTTATATACTGTAATGAATATGATATTTTCTCCTCTTATGTTTTCAGGCTGATTATTTTTAACATTTAGACCATTTATTGGTTTATGCTTTTATGTTGTAACTGGTCAGTTTAATTCAAACTCTTTTAATAGTTCCAATAGCATTTCCTATTTATTCTCTTGAGTTCTTTGGGTAGACAACAAAACATTTACAAATAATGATAATTTCTTTCACAATATTTGGAATTTAGCATGTTATTTCTTATGTTTTGTTTTGTGTTTTTTTACTAATTACATTGTCTAAGACTCACAGTGGGAAAAAAGAGCTTTCTTATCTCATTCTTCAGTTTAACAGCAATGTCTCAATTATTTCACCCTAAAGTCTGATGTTAGGTTTCAGTGTAAAAAGACAGACCATCTACCAACTTAATAAGAATTACATATTCTTATTTTTGCAAAAACTTTCTTATCATGAATAAAGTTGAATTTTACCAAATGCCTTCTGGAAATTTGCCAAGATGAACATATTTATTTCCTATCCAAAGGCCTATTGATGTGATATATCATATTAATGGTATCCTCTATCATGCCATCATCTCATTCCTGCAATAAATCCTCATTTAAATTCAGTTGTACTGTTCTTTCAAGATTTTGCTGAATTTTATTTGGTAGTATTTTATTTAGGATTAAATGCATGTATATGTGTAACTGGGATTGTTTTGTAATTTTTCACACAATTTTTTATCACAATTCATAAAGAATTATACAAACTTTCCAAAACAAATAGACTTGGGTAGTCTTTTCATGAGTGTTTATATCATATGAAAAGTATCTATTCCCTAGAAGTTTAATGAACTTGTCACTAAAACTGTGTGTGTCCCAGACTTATTCTTTTCTTGTCTTACTAGTAATTCTTTGACAATTCTCACAATTTTGTCCGTCATTATCAATCTATGCATGCTTTAAACATCTTATTGAGTCAGTTTGCCAATCTTTATTTTCCAGAAAATAATGAAATTTAGGAAAATCTACAAATTTACAAGCACAGCATTATAATCATATTTATTCTCATTTACTCTTCAATAACTTCATATCTATTCTCACATCTTTTTCCATATCTAATTTTATGCATTTGTTTTTTCTCTTGGTTTTTTGTTTGTCTGTCTTTTGGGATGTCTTTATTTATATTGGGTTTTTTCCTTCAAACAATCAATTTATGGATTTAAAATACATTTTACTATTCTTCTGCTTAATTTCCTAACATATCATTTTCTTTTTCCAGCTGTTCTTGTTTTGCATATGTGTTTATCCTTATCTCTTTTTTAACTTCTGAAATAGCATATTTATTTGCATTGTTTTTTCCTGTATAGTAGTGAATGAATTTCACACTATAAATTGTCATGAATACTGCTTTGATCATTTCCATAAGAGTTGATATGCAGGGTTCTCATCAATACTAACTAAAAAGCAAGAGGCTTTTGATTCCATCTTGAATGCGGTTTATTTCATTGAGTGACTTTTAATTTCCAAAAGGTTTAGGGTTGGTGTTTAAACTTTCGGTCAAGGTGGAAGTGGTATTTGAGCCAGACCCTGATTTCAGTGGACAGAGATCATAGGGAAGGGTTTTAGGGTAGAGGGAACAGCATGAAAAAGGACATGGACTCAGACATAGTCAGAGCTGGCAAATAATCCAATTTGCTGTGCTCTCAGTCCATGAGAAAGACACTGGCAAGACAATGGATTATACTAAACTGTTAACATTCTTGACTTTCATGCCAGTCCTATTGGCATTCATAAAGAACTCTGATTAGTTAAAAGGATAGGATCTCTTCCCCGCCCCCTCCTCCTCCTCCTGTTCTTCCTTCTCCTCCTTCTCCTCTCTCTCTATCTCTGTGCCCATTTCTCTATCTATTTCTTCTGAAAAACTTTTTTAAAAAGCAAAAGTTTCTAAGAAATATATAGCGCTGTTTTAAAATCTTAGAGCAATGCTTTCAAATTATGTAGATTCTAAATAAGAATCTCACACCATCTACACAAACAAACATGTACTTGGGTATCACAGAATCATTTTCTCTGCCCACACACTGACAAGAAGCACAGACTCAGTGGTCGAGTGCCAGAACTCATAGAAGGTTCTTTCCATTAGAAAACCGGGGCCTGCGAGCTGCCAGCAGCTGTCACCCCAGGGCCTGCCATCATCAGCCTGCCTGCTTGCCACCATTCATAGCTGAAATGCTGGCATCATGGATAAAAGTCATCCTGGGAACCAAAAGCCTATATTAAACAAAGCACACTTCAAAATCTTCCTGTGAACTGCATCTCAAGCCACATGCTTTCCACCCTTTCAAAAATCTAAATCAGCTTTTACTTTTGGATATGGTTTCATGTTGCTCCTTTTCTTTTACCTTTGACCAGCTCTGAAGTAGCAAACAATCACCATGTACATATATGAAGCGAAAGAGAAGGGGCATTAAAGACACCACCCATGAAACAAGTATTTCCCTAGCAGCTGATGAAGAAGCTCCTGCAAGCCTTTGTGCTTCTATCCACACCAGCTCCATGGCTGGGACTCCAAGGCTAATGATTTGAAATTTCGCATGACATTATGCATTCCATGGAACATTATCTACCGATATCCTACCTTGGGCAGTTTAATCATTTCTTGAAAACAATGCAAATGGAAAACAAAGTTATTTTGACCAGCTCCAGAGACTGAAAGGCCTTGGCTGCTTCATGGCAGACAATAGAAGAAAGTCTGCAAACAGATAAGAAAGAAAACATGATTAAATCACAGAGGTGACATTAAATCAATAGAAGCAGTGCAAGATCAATATTCCTTTGCCCGGGGTAACAGCAGTGGGCTTGTGCATATTTTCAGATTGCTTCAAGATTGTTTCCTATTTGGATTGTACAAAAAAATATAAAGACTCTGGAGGACAATGGGGGAGGGCTGCTATTTTCTTAAATATCTAATTGGATTCTTCAAGTATGGTTATATTTTTCTTTCTTGATGCATCAGTAAGATTTCCAGTTCCGTGCACATATGAGATGCCAATCCAAGTGATAGCATGGATAGCTGGGCAATTACCAGATAAAAGTTATTCTGAGTTAACCAACAGAAAAATCAAGGAGCTTCTATTTGCCAATTTAATGGCCAGGCTGGTGGAAATCCAGGTCATGCAAACAACTCACTTTCGATGATGCATTGACTTTGTATCATAAAACATTTAATGGTGAACTTGGCTTCATGGAACCGATTTCCAAATACAGGAGCAGCGAACTCAATAAATATATATATTTTTTTTAACTGAGGAAGTATCAACAAAGAAGAGACTTCAAATTGAGAAAAAAGAGCACGGATTCTAGCACTGATTCTGCTTCTACCAGGTGACTTTAAGCTCTTTAAGCTCTCTGGGCCTTAGTTCTCTTCATCTCTAAAATGAAGCTATGGGACTAGACGGTCTAACATCTTTTTTAACATCCAAATTTCTGATTCTATCTAAAGTTCCTGTGAATCATTTTTGTGTAATAACGACCAAGCCTGTGGGGCAAAAGAATGCATAGATACATTTATCAAGCACTCTGAAAAAAACATACCTAAAGAATATTATGTGCAAGAGAATGTTTTATCAGTAAAGAAAACCCAAATACAGCACAAGCTATATCCTGCCATCGATCTGAGCACGGAACAGGGGCAGGATATGACCATGGGTTTGCATTTGTTATTAATAGGAAGGCTGAATTTTCAGGACAAAAATAACATTATCCTCTGAACCAAGGAAATGTGAAGCTGTAAATAAAATATATGCAACTGCTAGATGAGATGGGAGTTTATCTGATATTGCTGTTCAAAAGATTTTACCATCCAGGACTCAGTAAGCGCTCCATGCAAAAAAAAAAAAAAAAAAAAAATGTGCTTGGATTCTAATCTGGGAGGTTATAATTCAGCAATAAATGATAACCTGGGCTAATTGTCCAGAAACACTGAATATAGGTTAAGAGGAATGCATAGTTTATCCTTTACGTGGCTTTTACAGAGTCGAAAGAAAGAGTATATACTGGTACCTCCAGGATGATTCTCTGGTACCGATGGAGAGAGGTAAAGGCTGGGAGAAAGCACTAAGGACACTGAAATGCTGGGCCTCTTTTGCTTGAAAAATCTAAAACATTAGGAAAAAATATAATTCCAAATCTCATTGATACTATAGATGCCATTATCATACCAAAAGAATGTAGTGGTATAAGGAAAAGAATGATAGACCTGTGTTCTGGACCCTAAAGGCCGGAATCCCTGTTATCCAAAATCTGAGGCAAATGGCTTCAGCCTCTGAACCTGTTCTCTCACTGGAGAAACAGGTATGATCACCTGCTTCGCAGGGTGGTTTGAAGCTCAGATAACCTGTGAAAGGTCTTTACAAGGTCAATCCAACTAGGACCTATTCGTTTCAGAGTACTTTTGTTATGATTCTGGTGCTTTATTATTTGCTAAATCTTTTTGCTATTTTAAGCATTGTAGACCACGTTGTCTAAGCATACATCTGACTCAATTTTACTCTTCTAATAATCCTCAAAATTGCAACATATAAAAACAGTGGGATGTCTAGTAGCCATCTGACTGACTCTTTTTTACTTCTTTACTGAAAGGATGCTTCTTTAAATAATAGTTTCGATCTCAATTTTCATTCTAGGGAAAATGAATAAAATCAAAACCCTCAGTGAGCTCACCCATAGAGTAGGGATGTTGAGTCCCCACGCCCCACCCCTGACAACTTCAATTGTGCACAAAGACAAACACAGAAACAAGCCCCAGCAATGCATGGTTTTGGAGCTCTGTGTAACTTGTTGCATGGTATTCCAGAAGCTCTGAGGAGGGACTAGTTTGGCAGGCTGGGCAGGCTTCACAAAGAGGTGGCATTTCCACTGGGTCCTGAAGGATAAGATGAAGAAAGAGAGGAGGCAACATTCTAAGCCAAGTGACGTGTTAAGTTCAATACCAGATCTCAAGGAAGATGCTCACTGGGGGCAAAGTAAGTACCTGGAAGAGCCATGGGGATGGGGAGAAGGCAGAGTTAGAAAGAAATAGCTGGAAGAGTATGCTCTGGGCACCTCATAAAGGCCTTTGAATGCCTTGCTAAGGAGGTAGACAGACAAAATGATCCTGTCTGTATCTAAAGAATCCACCCTTTGCCTCACCCCCAAGAGAAGAAGCAGACTGAATGAATACATGTTTGTAATTAATTTTTAAAATTTTACTGATCCCAAAAATCCTTTAAAGGGGAAAGAGAACACTAAGAATATGTCCCCAGTCTTGGAAGGTCGATATCCAGGAAGACAATACTGCACCCCGCCCCACAAAGTCATTCTTTGGTGTGTGTGAGAATTAGGACACTGGGCTGGGTGAACTTCGAAACACTTTTAAGCCCCCTTTCCTGAGAATGGCCAAAGCTCAGGGCTCTGTCGGGAAAGAATCAGCGGCTGGGCTTGCCTCGGCAGCTGTCCCCTCCCGTCCAGGCTCGCCAAACCCTGATAAGATCGCAGCCCTCAGGGTGCTCCTTCCTAAGACGGTTCCCTGCAAAATTCAGAGTTAATTAATACAGGGCCATGGGACAGAGCCCGACAGTGGGGGTCTATTCTTTCCCAGTTGTGCATGAACAATTCCATTTAATATTCATAAACTAAGTTATGCCTGTGCATTGAAGGGAGGCTGGGGCCCAGGGGGACTATTTTGCTGGTTTATTTCATGTGCTCAAGAGCTCCTAAGGTAGGTGAGAACAGGTGAGCCTGGAACAGGTGAGGCGGGCCCCACCTAGGTAACCTACCCCCACCAGAAGACTGATGCATGTCAGTCCCCACCTCTGGCTTCAACCTTCTTGGAGAAAGAAGAAGGTCTAATATCAAACTTGAGTCACTCTATAGTTCAAAAAGAGCCTCAGGGAACCCTTTGCCCATGCTAAATAACAGGCAATAGCAGAATTGTAGGAAGAGCCCTAGACTTGAATCAGGAGAGGTGGGCTCTAGAGTCACCATTTCACCACTTACCGAGTGTCACTAAGGGCGAGAGACATTCCTTTCTTATCTCTGTATCCCCAACAGCCCCAGAAAAGTCCATTCTTCCACAAAGTAAGTGCTAATTAAACATTTATTGAATGAATGAGTGAGTGAGTAGATGTTGTTAGGAGTGAGGAAACAAGAGCAGATTCTAACAGCTAAAATACATCCAGCCCACAGACTGACAAACTTTTTCTGGAAAGGGCCAGAGTAAATGCTTTAGGCATTGTGAGTCCTACTGTCTGCAGTGACTATTCAATTCCTGGTTTTTGCACAGAAGCAGTCATAGACAATATGTAAATGAACAAGTATGGCTGTGTTTCAATAAAGTTTTATGGACACTAAAATTTGAATTTCATATAGTTTTCAAGTGTCACAAATTATTCCTTTTTTTTTTTTCAACCATTTAAAAATGCAAAAACTATTCTTAGTTCACCAGCCATATAAAAACAGGCAGCAAGTCAGATCTGGCCTGAAGTAGTAGTTTACCCACCTCTGATAAGGGTATGAATGGCCAAGATAACCACAAAATCCAAGGAATCCTGCAAAAGAAAGGAGGCTGAGTCTTACTTTCATTCTCACATTTCTTCCATGGCCCCAAACTGTCTCCTTTAACATCACAGGTCCCAAATCCAGGCTGACGCTGCTTCCTCTGAAGCCAAAATCTGTTGTTGGAGTCTGCACCCTTCTCTTCCCACTACCACCCACGCATAGGGTTTAGGAGCAGTGAGCTAAGGTTCTAGTGCTTTCCATGAAAAGATTCTGAATTTTTTTTTTTTTTTGCAGGGGGCATCCTATTTATTTACTAAATAAATAAGAACTCTAAAAATTGAAAATAAAATCAACTGTGTCTGCTGCTTCTCTGCCCTCCAGGGATGATGCTAGACCCCAAATGAGCTTTAGAGCTTGCCCAGGGCCAAGCCACTTGAAACCTGAGGCCCAGAGAGAGGAAATGATACACACAAGTCCCCTGACTCAGCCCTGGGGCTTCCCACATCAACAATCTGCCATCCCCAGCCTCAGGAGGGCAAGTTAGAATTTCCAGGAATGTGCAGACTGGGGGAGAAAAATATAAGTTTACTTTATGTAAATTGTATCTGTTTTTCTCAGCTGCTAAAAAAAAATACCATACAATGGGTTTGCTTAAACAACAGAAATGCATTGGCTCACGATTTTGAGGCTAGAAGAAGTCTAAAATCAAGATGTCAGCAAGACGCTTTCTTCTCAAAGAACTGAGGTGTTCTGGAGTTGGCTGCTGGGGATCCTTTGTCCTTAGTTTTTCTGTCACAAAGCAGATGCCTGTCCTGGCATCTCCCTCCATCTGACTTTCACTCTGTCTATAAAGAATTCCAGTAATCCAGATGAAAACCCAGGTTGATTCGGTGGAGCCACACCTTAACTGAAGCAACATCTTGAAGAGACCTTATTTACAATGAGTCTACACCCACCACAATGTGGACCAAGACCAAGAATATGTCCAAACTGGGGTACACAATTCAATCCATATCAACATCTTAATAAGTTTTTGTAAAAAAAAAAAAAAAAAGTTCTGGTTACGGTTTCTCTTATTACCACCAGCCAAAGCTGCTTTCAGAAAGGTATGTTGCACAGCCAGTGTGTCCTCATCTGCTATTGTGAGGAGACCCTTGTTGGTACAAATCCTCTTAGAAACCAAACTGGGGGCCTATGGAAGGTGGCGGAGCCTCAGTCATGGGCTCTGCCAGAATCAGCCCGTAGGAGAGCTTCCCCTTGGGAACTCTCTCATTTGGAACAATCTCCATTAATCAGAGCATTTCTGATAATGTCAAACCTTGGAAAGGAAAGGGCTAGGGGCAGCTTGGCCCATGTGTAAATTTACGTATCCACTCCCCAGAGACTTTTGAGCTCTCTATAACAATAGGAATTAAGAGGAGCAGACTTTGCAAAGACAGAGATAATCCTTCCATACCCTTCTCCAATGGGCACCTATTTGCCTTAATTTAGATATCTAAGAGAAATCATTCAAGTGGCATTCCAGAAGAAAGAGCTGTTCCGAGGTGACTTGACTTTCTCACTTAGAGACGCAGCAGACATGATTTATTTTATTTTCAATTTTTTAATTATTATTTAAGTAATAAATAAACAGGACCAAAAAAATCAAATAATTCAGGATCTTTTCATGAAAAGTAGCAGTGCCCCAGCTCACTCACTCTACAGCCACAACCACTTGTAACAGTTCTGGTTCCAGTTCTTCTGGTGGTTACCTTATAACTTTAAATCATATTCTTATTTCCATAGAGTAGTCATTAGAGCTGTTTCCATGTATTCATACTCTGTTTTCTCGAAGGCATATGGTAGGATTACTCTTCTTTATCACTGCTGTGGTTAGTCATTGCCATGGGACTTGTCCTGAAAAATTAAACATAAGTAGAAGAAATGTGTGTTAATTTTGAATTGTAGACTGTGAAAGGTAGTGCACAAATTTCTGTGTCATTTGTAACTCCTCAGCACTCATATATTCCAAATGACTAAGATGAGCAGAGACCTGCATTCCATGTACATCATGAGCTGAAAATAAAGTTTGTTATATTAAGTTACTAAGATTTTTTAATTTTTTTTGTTACACAGCATGACTTTGTCTATCCTGACTGATACAAACTCTTTTTTATTATCTATCAGCTTTATACATTATTTATTGATTCAAATCACGAAAGATGAGGTTTTCCTCCATTTATGCTGCTTCTCACTACCCCCTCAACAATATATGATAGCTACATTATTATTTTTAGTTTTACTGTTGCTTAACTTTGTAGTTTTTAATAATATACTTTATTTCTTCCATCAACTTTAGAGATATCTCTTGGCTTTGCACTATGTAAATGAGGATGGTAGCAAGCAAATCCTTTCCTTCCCCCTCTTCTGCTCTCTCCTTATACCATCCCACATGGGGAAATAATAAAATTGGCATTCTGTTCTGAAAGTATAATTAAGTCTTTCTAGGGTTTATTCCTAGGTTGATTGTAAAAGATAAATAAATTTTTAAACAATATGTGTATGGAGACCCAGAGCCCAGGACACCCCTCCATATTGAGAGTACATTACTGCATGTAGCAACCGATGTGACCAGAACAAAAGTTAAAGTTCAACAGACCTCCTCAGGAGGAAAGAATGTACAGATGGCCTCATAAACCACTTATCTTGTAAAGCATTAAAACTCTTCTCCCTGATCATTGTTGATAACAAATCTCCAGACTCCTGTGTCATGAGACCTGCTGGAACTCTGTTCTCATACCCTACAGAATGTCTTTGTCCTAAACTTTTATAAGCTGCCCTTTGCACTCTGCCTTTGATGAACACTACTTCCATTTTTCAGATGGCCACCACTGGAGACCCTCTCCTGTTCATAAGTCCTCATAAACTCATGTCCGACTCTATGCATAGCATGTTCTTTGGTCTTGGGGCTGTGCCAACCCAAGCCCTTCAAGAGCTGGATTAGAACAATTGGTGAGCCAGCCAGGAGACCAAAAGCCGCTGGCCGTAGAGGGCAGCATCCTAGGAAGGGAGAATTTGTGGGAGAAATCCCAAATTGGCCTATATTGTCCACATGGGGAGGAGTGGCTGCCCTCTTGGATGGATAGGGACTGCTGTGAGAGTATGGACACACCCTAAAAACTCCAGCAGGGCTGTTAATTGTTTTGCAACAGATAGCAGGGTAACTAAACTTTAGCAAAAAAGAAAAAAGAATGCTAATAGTGGCAGCCATAGCCTGGCCCCTTTTAGGAGCCTTATGCATGGCCACAAAGGCAGAATGGTGGTAAAAGCAACAGCCCACCATCTAGAGGAAGAATTAATATTACAGAGAGACACATGGCTCACTCAAGCAGACATGAAAGAAGTGTCATGTGGATAATCAATTAGAAACATTAGACTATGGATATGCTCAAGCCTGTGGTAGCCAATTACCCCAGGGTCGAGTCCAGAGAAAATTAACTACTCTGGGATGGGACCCCAAAGCACTGGGCCCCATAGATTCATCCTCAGAAGAAGAAAGTAAGAAGAAATGAGAGGTATGGAGGATGAAGAGCCCAACAGGTACACCCCATAATACAACAGAAATAGAAAGCATCACAAGATCAACCCCCTGGGGTTCAGCAATTCCAAACTCCTGAACAAAAATTACATGTTACTATGAGAGATTATATTGCTGCTGAATTGGACAATTTAGGGCAGCAGTATAGACAAAAAACAGGGAGTCCCTACCCATTTGGCTTCTGAGGTTATGGGACACCAGATCAGAGGGGGTAGTACTATCTGGAGTGGAGATGAGTAAATTGGCATCTGTCATAACCCACCCTTCACTATGACAACACTTGCATGCTACCTCAGCTGATGCAAAAACCACCTCCTTATTGGTATGGCTGATTTGATGGGTGTAAAGTTACATGGCCTAATGAAAGGGATATACGCACATTGGCAAAATATAGAGGAGCTACAAGAAGATGTAATGGGGCTGGGAATTAAACACATCATTTATGCAACAGCTTGCATATGTCCTGACATTGCAGTTTTTGATGCAAGAAAGAAAGACATGGTATTTTTAAAAGCAATTTTATTGAGACATATTATATATTCACATACCATATAACTATCCAAAGTGTACATCATTGGCTCAATGTCATCATATAGCTGCGCATCATCATCACAATTTTTGAACATTTTCATTAATCAAAAAAATGAGAACAGTAAAAATAAAAGTAAAAAAGAACACCCAAAATATTCTATCCCCTCTATTCCCCCTTATTATTTATTTATTTATTTATTGTCTTTATTTTCTTATACATATGTCCATACAATGGATAAAGGGAGTGTCAGTCACAAGGTTTTCACAATCACACAGTCGCACCTTAAAAGCTATATTGTTATACAAACATCTTCAAGAATCAAGGTTATTGGATTACAGATCAATGTTGCAGGTATTTTCCTCTAGCTACTCCAATATACTAAAACCTGAAAAAGGATATCTACATACTGCACAGGAATAACCTCCAGAATGACCTCTTGACTCCATTTGAAATCTCTCAGCCACTGAAACTTTGTTTTGTTTCATTTCATCTCCCACTTTTGGTGAAGAAGGTTTTCTCAATCCCACAATGCCAGGGCCAGGCTCATCCCCTGGAGTCATGTCCCATAGTGCCAGGGAAATTTACACCCCTGGCAGTCATGTCCCACATAGAGGGCAGGTCAGTGAACTCACCTGTAGAGTTCTTTACAGAGAGAGCCACATCTGAGAAACAAAAGAAGTTCTCTGGGATGACTCTTGGGCATAGTCAAAAATAGGTTAGGCTTCTCCACTGCAGGAATAAGTCTCATAAGGGTGACCCCCAAGATTGAGGGCCTGGTTCATCAACATGGTAATCTCCCAAGCTTGAGAGAATATCAGGTCTTCCCCAGGTAGGGAAGTTCAATATTTCCACTTTTTCCCCCAGCCCCTCCAGGAGACTTTGCAAACGTGTTTTTTATCTTCTGCCCAGATTACTCTGGTATGTATCAGGGTATCACATTAACCTCTACAAACCAACAAGATCTTACTCCCTATTCAAGGTTCCATGTAATTATGGTGTTTGAATAAGCTGGCGATATAAGTTAAATTAGATATTGTGATACTGAAATATAAATTTTGTACCAAATAAACAACTCTTCCTTTGGTCTCACACAGAAGTCGAAGTTTAATTATGCAGTCAATATCATCCTATACCCTTTAGTCTGATTTACCTTAGTCCTAACCAGATCAGCTTCATTCAAAACTCTAAATTAAGTCTGATTATTTTTCCAGTGTTTTTAATAGTTGCTATATGTGGTGCTGCTGACTCTCATTGTTGTAGAACTCTAGTTATGAGCTTCAGTTGTCATATAGATACCTGCAATTCCAGGGAATGACTAGGTTATACACAAAGCGTTCAGCATCTCAGAATTTAGAAATTATAGTTACCACTCCAGAATAGATGTGACTGCTGTAAGAGCTTACAATCAAGGAACATTTGCAATAGGCCTTTCCCTGATAATCTATGCTCTCTAATTCAGTTCTCAGAGTTTGTACCTTATAGTTAGTCTGTATTGGTGAGACATTATAATATTTGTCTTTTCATTTATGGCTTATTTCACTCAACATACTGTCCTCAAGTTTCCTTCACCTAGTTGCACACCTCACAACTTCATTCCTTCTTGTAGACACTCCATAGTCCATGGTATGTATACAGCACAGTTACCCCTTCCATTCCTCAGTTGATGTACCCTTAAGTCACCTCCATCCCTTGAGAATCCTGAACAATGCTCCCATAAACACAGTGTACAAAGAAATACATGGTATTGCATACTGCCCCCAGCCATTACTATGAGCCTGTCTTGTCTATCCTAAGTCTGCTAGTAGGACAGCCCATTTCCTTTGTCGCTCAGGCAATAGCAAACCTTGGAGAGTCAGAGAAGCTGCAGAAAAGGGGCACAAGAGTAAGGGCAATGGGAAAGGTTTCCAGTGAGCATGACAGCCCTAACTGGATATCCCACAAGCAGGTGTGGGCTGATCTCATTGCTTCAAGCACTGAGATAGAGGCTATAATAGGCAACCTAATGCAGTCCTTGTAAAACTATGGAGCAAACTGTCTAAGGACCAAAGATTTGTAAAGTGAGCTCCCAAGCTCCCGAGGGAGACAGGAAGTCAGAAAGAAGCCATCTCTCAAAGCCTGAGTCCCGGAGCCCTCTACTCCGCAGGAGGAGGGTTAGCAAGCTCCTTTCCCTCTTCCGTAGTGGGGAGGTCAAGATTCCCAGGTGGAAAGAATAGCCGAGGATCCAGGGATTGGAAACCACATATAGAGTTAACAATCTACGTGTCCCCTACTAACCAGCAACAACTTGTTAGCACAAGTAGATAGGGGAGCTGGATGTACCTTAACCAATGAGAATGTAGTCCAATTCGAAGTGCCAGTACTAGATGACTACAGACAGCTATGGAAGGAAAGTAACCGAGGCAAAGCAGCACAGTCTAACTTTACAAATTGGGAAATTGCTTCTCCCAGTATAGACAGTATATATTTCCCCATACTGGAATATATATCACCACTAACTATTGCATAATCTGTTTTTGTTTTATGTTATTCTTGTTAAAGCGCAATAACTTCTTTTTCTAAGTAGGTTCCATTTTCCTCAAAGACATCTGTATAACATCATCCTAGAACATATATTCACTGAACTCCTAAGTAAGTGCCTCTATTTTTTTGTTTCCCACACTTTCATCCAAGAGTAAAATACTCAAGTAGCATTCTCAGAAAAGGTTCACAGGAGATAAATGTGTTTGCTTTACCCTTAGTCTTGAATTATACTTTACCTTGGTATGGTTGTTTATGAAAAGCACTGATACTAGTCTCATTATTATTCTTTTGTGGATGATGTGTTTTTTCTTCCTTGAAAGCTCCTTAACTATTCTGAAATTTCACCAGGATGTATAGGGTGTTTTTGTTTTTGTTTCATTCATCCTGCCAGACAGACACTGGGCCTTGTTGTTTTAAAACTTTGTGCCTCTTTTCAGCTCCTGAAATTTTTCACATAATATCTATGATAATTTTCTCCCTTCATTTTCTCTATTCTCTTTAGAGATATTTTAGCCTGATTTTTTCTTTCCTGGATTGATCCTTTGTCTTTTATCATTTTCCCCATATCTCCTATTTTGCTCTATGTTCTGGAAATTTCCTCAACTTGCCTTTCACCTCCATTTTCATTTGTTTTATAATCTTTTTTAAGTTTCTGAATACACTTTCTCATAACTTCATAATATCTTATATTTGTTTTAAAAATACAACATCTCCTTGAAGGATAGTTTAAGATGTTTTCTTTTGGAATTGACTTATGATCCCTGAATTCTCTCTTTCTCCTGTAGAGTAAGTAGTTCTTATTCATCATGATCTTTCTGTTTTGTGTGGCTGGTATCTTTGTACATCTGTTGATTCTATGCCAACTAATACTTGAGATAAAGAACTGGCTGCTTCTAGAAAGCCAAAGTGGGCTTTACCTGTACACAGGTCTGTTTTCCTCCTATGCTTCTCCCCTAGTAGGATGGTTAACTGGATATTCTTTGTGCAATTCTAGGACTTACTGACTGACTAATTGGGAGCTCACCATTAAACTAGGGAACCTTAAAATGCTAGAATGAGAAAGGCAGTATTCTGAAGCTCTGCAAAAAGTCCATTTAATTTCTTTAGTAGAGTCACCCTCTTGTTGGCCTGCTGCCTGGGCTCTACAGGAGTGGAAGGGGGCATAGCAGTTTCAGGGGGAGACACACAGGAAAGGTAAAAGTCATGATTATCCCAAAAACAGAGTGAAAAATAATCGCTGTGTTTTCAACCTCTGTTCTCCTTCCTGCCCTCCTTACCTGCTGACTCTGCATCAGGAACTTGCCTGGTCCTCGGCCACACAGATCAATGCCCACCTCAAATACAGCCACACCTCCCAATCTCCTCTTGAATTGGGGTCTACACCTTCCTCCATGCCCTTTTCATCCAATAACAAACTTCTCCCCACTGTAAGTCTTCCAGAAATTTATTGCAATATCTTGTCTTCTGACATCCCCTTTATGATCTGCTATGGGTTTTTTCTTTTGTTTTTCTTCTTCCCTAATATTTTAACAGGTTCTAATGATGGAAGGGGGAAAGCAAACGTGTTAGCAACATCTAAATAGCAGTTTCTCTGGCCAAACGAATTAAGTTCTGATTAATTACTAAAGTATAATTATATACACAAAAAAATTAAAACTCAAAAATGGTTTTGTGATATAAACTATAGAATGCATAGTATATAAACATCTTGGCTGGGAGGCATTTGGAGAAGATGGTGACTCTCACTGGGGTTGTATGGCAAATGCATCTGAAGTCCCATGTTATATTCCTTGGGCCTGCCTCTAATTTCATCCACAGCCATGCTGGACAGTTCCATGCTGCTGATGTGTCCCTCCCCAAGCACTTGCTGTGCTTTCTTCCACTCTTTTGCCTTAAGCAAGCCCCATCTGAAAGTGAGGAAGAATTCTCAGCCCCAGGGGCTTCCATCTGCCCACAGCAGAAGGTAGCTATGGATAAATGCACCCACATCCCTTCCTTCTGAGTGGCAATTCCAGGAGTCTCTGTACATACTTCTCAGCTGGCCCAGCAGAGTCAAGACCCCATCTCTTTCAGGGGTAACCTCAGGAACCACCCTTTATTAGCTTCTTGTTCTTTCCCATCTCATTCTCCTCTTCACTACTGGTACCAAGAATCACCTCTAAAGTAAATACTTTTTCCCCAAATCCTTATCTCAGGCTTCGCTTTCAGTGGAACTAAAATTAAGACAAGGCATATCAGACTCTCCAGAGGATATGAGATTTTTATGTTTATCCAAAGGTGCTGGTATGTTTAGATTGGGGGTGAGGAAGTATATAGACAACATAAGGAGCTGGGTCTGGGTGAATAGATTTGAGCAGGCAGGATGTCAGGACAATTGGTAATGAAGTGGTACCCAGGATGAGTCCCAACGAGTGGAGTTGAAGAGAAGGGAGCGGTGAATGGTGGTGAGGACGGCATGCAGAGAAGAGTCCCCAAAGGGAGGACCTCTGTAACAAAATCTTGCCTAAAGCTGGACAGTGTCTATGTCAGGGATCCAACCACAATCAGCAGCTTCCAAGCTTCCAAAACACACTCAAAGAGGAGCAAGCTTGCAAAGAGATGGAAACAGCCCAAATGTCCATCAACAGACAAGTGGCTAAACAAGCTGTGGTATATACATACGATGGAATATTACACAACTATTAAGACAGAATAAAGTCATGGAGCATATAACAACATGAATGGACCTTGAGGACATTTTGCTGAGTGAGATTAGCCAGAAACAAAAGGACAAAAACTGTGTGGTCTCACTAATATGAACTAACATTAATGAACTTGGAGAATTTCAGTTAAGAACAGAGGTCATCAGGAGATAGAAATAGGGTAGATACTGGGTAATTGAAGCTGAAGGGATACAGATTGCACAATAGGACTGATTGTAAAAAATCAGAAATGGATAGCCCAATACTACCCAATTGTAGCACAATAATGTAAGTACACTGAATGGACAGAAGGAGGAGGGCTGGGGGCACATATGAAATCTGAAGGAAAGATAGACAATAAAGACTGAGATGGTATAATCTAGGAATGTCTACAGTGTACAATGATAGTGACTAAATGTACAAATAAAAAATGTTTTTGCATGAGGAAGAACAAAGGAATGTCAGTATTACAGGGTGTTAAAAATAGATGGTCAATCATATTTTAAAACTTCAACTTCTGAGTGAGACTAAAGCAAAAAATGTTTATTTGGTATAAAATTTATATTTTCACTAATGCATTTCCTAATACAACTTATATGGACAGGTTAACTGAACACCATAAGTACATGGAACCTTGAACAGGGCATGAGGTTTGTCCAGTGTGATGCCCCAATAAATCCCAGAGTGATTTGAACAGTGAATAA
The DNA here is from genome assembly GCA_004026745.1 of Myrmecophaga tridactyla. NCBI lineage: Eukaryota > Metazoa > Chordata > Mammalia > Pilosa > Myrmecophagidae > Myrmecophaga > Myrmecophaga tridactyla. Next base: position 49,401 of record PVIY010001323.1, on the reverse strand, counting down.
AGAAATATTTGCAAAGTCCCCTTGGGGAAGTGGCAAGAAAGGGGGAAAATTCAACTTTCCCATTTGGAGAATTCCTGATATTCTCACAAGAAATGGGGACAATCAAAGAAATAGGCAAAAATCCCTCAATCTTGGGGTTTGTTCATATGAAACTTATCCCCACAAAGGATAGGTTAAACCTACTTAAAATTAGGCCTTACTGTCAACCTCAGAGAACCTCTTTTGTTGCTCAGATGTGACCTCTCTCTCTCAGCCAACATGACAAGCAAACTCACTGCCCTCCCCCTCTCTATGTGGGACATGACTCCCAGGGGTATAAACCTCCCTGGCAATGTGGGACAGAAATCCTAGAATGAGCTGGGATTCAACATCAAAGGATTGAGAAAACCTTCTCAACCAAAAGGGGAAAGAGAGAAATGAGGCAAAATCAAGTGTTGTCAAAATAAAGTGCTGCCGAAATAAAGTGTTGGTTGAGAGAGTTCAAACCAAGTCAAGAGGTTACCCTGGAGGTTATTCTTATGCATTATAGAGATATCCCCTTTTTAGTTCAGGGTGTATTAAGCTAGAGGAAAGTGACTGAAACTGTAGAGCTGTGTTCCGGTAGTCATGTTTCTTGAAGATGGTTGTATAATGATATAGCTTTTGCAATGTGACTGTGTGATGGTGAAAACCTTGTGTCAGATGCTCCTTTTATCTACGGTATGGACAGATGAGTAAAATGTAGGGATTAAAAATAAATAAATAATGGGGGAACAAAGGTTAAAATAAATTCAGTAGATTGAAATACTAGTGATCAATGGAAGGGAGAGGTAAGGGATATAGAAAAAATAGGGGGGGATAAAGGTTAAAATATATTGGGTAGATGGAAAAACTAGCGGTCACTGAGAGGGAGGGGTAAGGAGTATGGTATGTATGAGTTTTTTCTTTTGTCTTTTTATTTCTTTTTCTGGAGTGATGCAGATGTTCTAAGAAATGATCATGGTGATGAATATACAACTATGTGATGATATGGTGAGTCATTGATTATATACCAAGAATGGAATGTTCATATGTTAAGAATGTTCTTGTTTGTATGTTGTTATGTTTTGTCAATAAAAATGCTTTTAAACAATTACAAAATACTAATGAAATAAATCAAAGAAAAAAAGAGTAGCAAGGACCACAGCATTTCCCCTGAACAGCAGGTAACCAGCCAGTAGTGTCAGAGAAAGAGCAAGGATTAGGTTAGTGTGGGTCACTCCCACCCCAGGAGAAGGAACCTGGAGAAGCAAATAAGTCATCCAGTTATTAACCATATACTCAGGAGAAGCAGCAGTGCAGCCTGGACCTTTCTTTTGGAAGATTAGGCCAAATCCTGCCTTCACAGAATTCCCAGCCTAAGGGAGAAAGAAAGCAGCCTAATGGTGCAACCCAAAACTGTGGAGCACATTGTAATAAAATTCTGTTTGCAATAGTATAGTGAGTAGGAACAGGTCAGGGCCAAGGCTGTGGTAGCAGAGGCTGTTAACGGTCCCCCAATAGCTACCTCACCTCTTTTCTTCATTAACTTTTTAATTATATAGTAATACATATGTACAAAGCAAAGAAATAAAAAAGCAATAGTTTTCAAAACACTCTTCAACAAATAGTTCCAGGACAGATCTCAGAGTTTGTCACGGGCTACAATACCATCCTCTCATATTTTTCCTTCTAACTGCTCCAGAATATAGGCAGCTAGAGGGCTTAAATAGTTTTTTATCACCACAATTGACTTTTTTTCCTTCTTTTTTTCTGAAAAATAACATATATACAAAAAAGCTATAAATTTCAAAGCGCAGTACCACAATTAGTTGTAGAACAGATTTCAGAGTTTGACATGGGTTACAATTCCACAATTTTAGGTTTTTACTTCTAGCTGCTCTAAGATACTGGAGACTAAGAGAGATATCAATTTAATGATCCAACAATCATAGTCATTAGTTAAATCCTATTTTCTCTGTAAAACTCAACCATCACCTTTGGTCTTTCCATTCCTCTCTTTAGGGGTGTTTAGGCTATGGCAATTCTAAATTTTTCATATTGGAAGGGTCTGTCACTAATATGGGGCAGGGAGATGTAACTATCTGATGTCCTGGAGATAGCCACCTCACCTCTTTTTTTTTTAATTAATAAAAGCAATCAACATACAACATGAACATTAACATATGAACATTCCATACTTGGTGTGCAATCAACGGTTCACAATATCATCACATAGTTGTATATTCATCACCATGATCATTTTTAGAACATTTACATCACTCCAGAAAAAGAAATACAAAGAAAAAACTCATACATACCATGCCCCTTACCCCTCCCTTTCATTGACCACTAGTATTTCCCTCTACTCAATTTATTTTAACATTTGTTCCCTTATTTTTATTTATTTTTAATCCATATGTTTTACTCATCTGTCCATAAGGTAGACAAAAGGAGCATCCGACACAAGGTTTTCACAATCACACAGTCACACTGTGAAAGCTGTATCATATGCAATTATCTTCAAGAAACATGGCTACTAGAACACAGCTCTACATTTTCAGGCACTTCCCTCCAGCCTCTCCATTATACCTTAACTAAAAAGGTGATATCTATTTAATGCATAAGATCAACTTCCAGGATAACCTCTTTACTCTGTTTGAAATCTCTCAGCCATTCATACTTAATTTTGTCTCATTTCTCTCTCCCCTCTTTTGGTCGAGAAGGTTTTCTCAATCTCTTGATGCTGAGTCCCAGCTCATTCTGGGATTTCTGTCCCACATTGCCAGGGAGGTTTAACCCCTGTAAGTCATATCCCACATAGAGAGGGGGAGGGTGATGAGTTTGCTTGTCATGTTGGCTGAAAGATAGAGGCCACATCTGAGCAACAAAAGAGGTTCTCTGGTTGACTCTTACGCCTAATTTTAAGTAGGCTTAGCCTATTCTTTGCAGGGATACATTTCATATGAACAAACCCCAAGATTGAGGGCTTGGCCTATTGATTTGGTTGTCCCCACTGCTTCTGAGACTATCAGGAGTTCTCCAAATGGGGAAGTTGAATTTTCCCCCTTTTTTGCCATTCCCCCAAGGGGGTTTGCAAATACTTTTTTATTCACTGTTCAAATTACTCTGGGTAAACCTACAAACTCTCATGCTCTACTCAAGGTTCAATTAAACTGTCCACATAAAAATATAAATATAAATTTTGTACCAAAATAAACATTTTTTGCTTTAATCTCACACACAAGTTAAAGTTTTAAAATATGAATTAACATCTATTTTCAACACCCTGCAGTATTGACATTCCTTTGTTCTTCCTCATGCAAAAGCCACCTCACCTCTTTTTTTCACATGGGCGGGCACCGGGAATCGAACCCGGGTCTCCGGCATGGCAGGCAAGAACTCTACCAGTGAGCCACAGTGGCCCGCCCCACCTCACCCCTTAATCATAGAGTTTCCCACATTACCTGCAGCATTTGCAGGGTTGAGACTGTCCAACGAGAGATCACATTTCCCAGACTCCTTTTTAGCTTGGTTGGACAATATGACTAAATCAACACTAATGTAATAGATTAAGGAGTTATATTGTAACCTCGGTATCACTTTCTTAACATGGAATTGCTTATTCTCCTCTTCTCTTACCCCTTTCCCCATGGCTAGGAAATCATTACAAATGAGCCTTGCACCCAGAGATTAAAGCAACATGATGGCTGAGTCTATCTAGAACCAGGGTCCCTGGATCTCCTCATGGAGTAGTCTCTAAACTGCTATGTGTAAGGGAAATAACTTCCGCGTTTAGTTTTGTTTTAAGTATGGGGGAGGGCTCCTTGCCACAGCATCTTAGTCTGCATTTAAACAAATAAAAGGCTAGATTAATAGACAAAGTCATTCAGAGAAGCCTTCCTGAGGAGATAATTCTAAGGGTAGAATTGAAAAGAGAGAGAATGGCAGAGAGGCAAAGATGAGGCTATACTAAGGATCACCGTTTCCAAAGGGCAGGCTGAGGCTTTGGTGTGGGGCCACGAAGGTCAGAGGAAGATGCATTAAAGGGACAGTTTGGGGCTACACGGCCAAAATGTCCTCCCTTTCTTAAAGTGGACCCTACAGAAAACAAGCCTTAGAGGAAACTAGACAAATATCTCAGATGTATCCACCTGCAGGTTCTCACTTTTGCCTGCTCCATGAAAAAGTACAAGCTGGGGAAAACACAAGCAATGGGTCTAAAAGGCAGCTGGAACCTTCATCCTGGCTCTGAAAAGAGGCAGCAGTGTAGTTGTTCAAGTAAAAAAAATGCAAATCCTAAGTGCCTGAAGTCAAAGGGTGTGGTGAGAGCCATGCTGCCTGAGCCAGAAGGATGCAGTGATGCAGGAACAAGGAGGTGAAGCCAAGAGAGCTTAAAGACTTTCAATGATGTGGTCGTCCCTGTGACCTCTGCCCTGCTTTTATGAAGTCTGCAAACTCATGAAGACACTCCTGTGCATGGATTTCCCAGGGAAACTAGCAGGTGTTTCAGGCATAAAAGGGCAGTAGACAGGCCCAGAGAACAGAACTGGAGGGAAACAAGAGAACGCCACCATTCAAAACCTGTAGGCACACGGAGAGGGCTTCTGAGTGCCACAGTCTGTGGAACTGGAGTTCAAGCCAGATTTAGCCAGATCTTCCAGGCCTGGTGGCCGCAGCTGCCATCTGGGTTGTGAGAAAGCAGCATCACCAGAAGCTTTGAGCTGGACAAGTCTCATCTAGGCTGAAGGAGTCTGGGGACTACAACAGTAAGTGCCAGATAAGGATAAAGTGCTGAGGAGTGAATGTGATATATTTTAATTTCTTTACCCTGAAAAGCTTTTTAAAATTGTCCGTTCTACTCAAAAAGCCCCTAGGGTACAAGAAACAAAGCATGTCAAAAATCCAATGATGAAGAGATTGGAAACAGCATAGCCAGAAAAAAGGAAGTAAATATTAGGATAAATAAGGCACCTTTTGAAAGAGAGGTTTGTCTCATGCCCTAAAGGTCAGTGAGCCCTGGGGGAGTGGCAGCCTTTGCTGGTGGATTACGCAATGGTTTACTTGCAAGGTTCAAGGTTCTGAACTCATAGATGGAAGAGGAACAATCAGCCAACAAATACTGCCCAGCTGGGAACTGCTGTTTGTTGAACACTTATTATATGCCAGGCAGGCCCTCTACAAGTGCTTTACATGTATTGCTTCATAGCAATGTCAAAATCACCCTATGAGGTAGGTGTTGTTCATCCACACTGAGCAGGAATTCAAACCAGGTTGGTCTGAGTCCATAGCTTTCCTCCCTGCTGGTTTTCATGTGTCTTCTAACTGCGCGCACTTCTGTACAACCCTGTGAGGATGCAAGGTGAAAGCATAATGAGTGCTTGTGAGCTGAATGGAGAAATACCAAATGTCTATGGCCCAGTGGAGTCCACAATTCACAAGGTCCAAACTCTGGAGGCTGGAGGGTACATCGAAGGCTGGCTCCTCAGGAAGGACCATCTGTTGGTCCTAAGGATGGATAAGATCCAGATGATGGATAAGGGAAAGAAATCCAAATTGCCCCCTGACACAGTAGCTGGCAAAGCTTCCAACTCAGCTAGCTTTGAACAGCTGTCTGGTCTCCTATGACCTTCTGAAGGGGCAGGACAACCTCCTTTGCATTTTATCAGTCACCCTAAACCCAAGAGTCATTTTCAAGTGGAAGTTCACATTTAACTTTTTTTTAATTACAAACAAAAGTTAATGTCCAGCAACATGTAACCCTTTAAATCACTATTAAAATGCCTCCATTCGTGAGACAATGACGAGAATAATAATCCAAGGACATACATCAAAAGTGAGAGGTTTATGCTGGGCTGAGACAATAGTACAACAAAGCAAATGTTTGCATTCTTTAAGAATAGCACTCTCATTTATAAAGTATGAGTAATAAAATCAATACTGCTGAAATTGAGCAATATCAGGGTGGAGCATGTTCTCTTGGCCTTGTGACAGGTGACAAGATAAGAATATTCTACATCCTTTTTAACTAAATAAAAACACGCCACCATGATTTCACATCCTCTTTGTTTGTGGTGGTGGATTTTTTTTTTCCAAATAGGTTCTAAATGATGATGGGACATGAAATTGCAAATATGTGAGACTAATGTCCCCTTATACTTAGCCCAGCATCTTAACAACTGAATGTGCAATAAATGTTTGTGGGTTAATTGATAATTGTCTTTCTTTTAAGGATATCAGAACTTAAATGTGTCATCTGGAACTCTCTGATCAGGACCCTATCTTGGAGTGCAGTAAGAAGGAAAGTTGGCCAGCATACCCTAAATGGGAGGGTCAGTGTAGTGTCTCCAAAATGAACCTGAGAAAGATTATTATTGATAATGCTACTGTAATGATGATAATGATGAGGAACACCTGCAATGGTGAAGTTGGGTTCCTGGACAGGTCTGGGAATGTGTGCAGTTGGCTCATCTTCACTTTGTGCTTTAGGTCAGCACTGGTGACATGTGCCCAGGCTGCAGAAAGACATGTTGATGACTCACTATTTATAGGGCCGGCAGAGGGTGTCTATTCTGAAGGCGCTGTCCTGGAGTGGAAGTACACTTACAAAACTGCAACTATTACTCAGAGCATGAATTCTACTGTAAATCACCCTCAGTAGCCATGTGCAATGTCATTATGAAGTCACGATGCTGCTCGACCCCCCTGGCAATGCCATCATTTTGATTTGCACATCAGCCTCTACCCTCCTGTGCCCAAAGACCCAGATCTCTGCAGACAGGAGTGCCAGTGTTCTCCTGAGCCGTTCCTGGGGGACAGCCCCTGTGCATTTCCTGTTCCCATCTCTACCCGGTCCTCCTCCCCACATGCCGTGCCACGGGCATATCTGAGCTCAGTGGGTGTGACTGATTCCAGCTTATCTATAGAAACAAACCTGGCAATGATCTACCTCAGAGCCCTTTAGACAGTTGGAGAACATCCAGCTCTTTGCTTCTTCTTCAGAGCCTCTGGAGAGCAGTGCCCGGCTACCTTGTATTTGACATGACTTGTCTCTCCGTAAGCACACCTGGAATGGCACCGAGCATCTGTGAGAATCACCATCAGGCAGAGGCTTGCCCCCGCCTTGTGCTCCCTCGGTGGGCACTTGAGAAATATCCTCAATGAAGGAACTATACCTCGGCAAGCCTGTGACAGGGCCAGCTGCCAAATGCTCTCCCAGCAGAAGGGGCAGTTTTGCAGGAAAGAGGAAAAATGATTACACTATGAGCTGACATCAGCTTTCCCTTTGGAAACTCAAAGTGGGTAGCAGGATGAGGTCATTCAAAACACACTCTCTCTTCTGAATTCCTTACATTCATTTGGACAGAAGAAGCCCTAAATCAGAGAGGCATTTGTGTTTCCGATTTCCCAGTGCAGAAAGCCACTTGCCAGGGTTCTCGGCATCTCAAATGGTGGAGGTACCTCTTCTTCCCCCTCAAAGCATGGCTGATCATTTTAGGCATCACATGGCAGCATGCTACTTAAAAGCAGAAGTGTGCAAACCATCAGCATTTACAGGAGCCAGACACTTTCTCAATACCCAAAGAGCCTGAAAGAGGATGCATAAAAGTCTGGTAATATTATTTGGCAAGGATTCTGTAGTTCTCATCTTTAAAAAGGGCTCTTATATTGCTTTGGTTGCTGATACCTCATAACCATGTGGTGACCCAGGAACCAGGTCCCAGTCATCAACCCCACTGTGTCCATGAGGAAGCTGAGGCAGGGACGGGACCCACTTAAAATCAGCAGAAAAGCTGTCAGCAGGGCATAGCACAAACACACCACACACAAAGTCATCCCAGGGGAGGGCAAAGAGAAGCAAAGATCTCACACCTCAACATTTCAGAGAGGTAAGGACAAAGAGAAGAAGGAGCTTCTCCTACTAGATGCTTAAATAGAACAGTTGGGACATACATAAATGTAGTCTGGAAAGATAAAGCTTTAGAAATCTGATGGACCCAAGTTCAAATCCCCATTCTTCCTCATCCTAGCTGTGTGACCTTGGGTAAATTACTCAACCTCCCCGAGCATCATTTTCTTCACGTATAAACTAGAGATAATAAGTATTCAGCTTTCCTCAAAGATTGAATAATTATAACTAATGCCTATCGAGGGCTTAATAAAAGTGATGAGGCCCTTAGTTAAAAAGTTGACATGGATTATTTTATTTAATCCTCTCAGGAAGCATCTGATACAGGTATCAACCACTCACCTGATTTCACAGATGGGAAAATTTAGGTAAAGAGGTTAAGTAATTGATCCAAGGAAAAGAATATGACTCTAGTACCCACACCCTTACCACTAACCCATACAGCCTCTCCACCGTTCTTCTGGAAAGAGGAATGGGATCACTCATGTTGAATACTGGTGAGAAAGCAGACAGGTAGTAAGTTCTCAGTAGATGATAACCTTTAATTATTACTATTCATTCTATTGCTCCATCCCTATTTCCCTGCCACTCACACACTCGGTCACACACACATACATACATATACTCACACATACCAGCCACTTTTGTGCATTGTTTTCTGTGACGTCTCTTTCTCCCTTAAGACTACCCTCCACGATGCTTCTACACTGATCTCCCCTGAGTGGATACCTGCAAAGAAAGGCTCACAGTGACTTTCTCCCCCATGATGCTGGTAATAATCATTGTGACCAAAATTCAGCTTTGGAACCAAAGTGCAGCAGCTAAGGCAGCTCATAATCAAATAAAAATGTATATATGAGTGACAGTAAAGAAAGTTCTGCTGCTGTAAGCCAAGTAACACAGCACCGCTATTGGGAGGAGCCAAGCAAAATGGCTGGGCATGGAATTCTTCAGTGGCTTGGCTGGATGTAGGGGCCAGCACTCCTCAGATATTGGCAGGCGTACAAGTCACCTGGGAGAGCAGGGAAACTGAACTAGCTCTGGGGTGGCTCCTGGGATTTGGCATTTCTGACAAGCCCCCAGTGGTACAGCTGCTGCCTGTCCATTGACCATACCTTGAGGAACATGGATATAGACTCTTTAGGGGTTTGCACCTGACCCAAAGGATATGAATTTGGGGAGCATTTTGAGATATAAAATCATTATTTATAAACTTATATGACTCAAGTACTTTCAATGCTAATAGGATGGATTACTTGCTCTAATTCTAACTAAAAACAATCAGAAGAAACCTTGCAGATCCTCTAATCCTTTACCTTCACTTAACAGATAAGGAACTGAGATCAGAAACACCAAGGGTGTTACTAGAGGTCACACAGCATATAGACGCCAACTCCTTGCTGAGATGGGAATACCTTGACCCTCCTGTGCATATTCAGGCTTAAGTACTATGAGCTACTTAAGGACATTCTTGGGCATGAAGTCATGTGAGCAATGGAACTTTAAAGGGCTTTCCAGCTGACTGTCCCTCTTCTCATTTATCATCAAGATTATGCCCCTGAGACTGTATGAATTTTGGCCAAAAGATGTCCCACCTCTCAATATCATTTAGTTTCTTCTTTAAATAGGAGCTTTCCAGACCAATCTAAGCACTGGCTTTAAGAATCTGTAGCGTAAAAAAAATGGGAGTCAGGCATTTCTATAACTCCAAGTACCCATTCTCTACAGGGAATACTCATGTGCTGGACACTGTGTTGGGAACTCAAAACAAGCAAGAAAGCTCCCAAAGAGCTTTTGGTCAAACTGGAGAAACAGAGAATTTGATCAAAGCTATAATGGAAATATGCTTAAAGAGCTTTGGAAACACCAGTGTAGGCAAGGGGACAGCAGTCAGAGGACGCCAGGAAAATGAGATGGCACTGGACCTTGAAGAATAATCAGAAACCCTCCAGGCATAACCAGAGAAAGGTACAACAAGAATAAAGACAAAGGAGCATGATGTAACTTAATGGAGGCACATTGTGCAATTCCATGTAACTAGTTAGGGGGCAGGAGGGGAGAACTAATCAGGGAAAGGCTGTAAAGGTAGGTCTGGGCCAGGTTGTTAAAGATATTGAGGCCATGCAAGACACTGGGCTTTATTCTGATGGGAGTTCACACAATTTCAAAACCTGCAGGGGCCCCTTCCTCAGCCAAGACTTGCACTTCCATCAGAAGATCCACGTCTAAGACCATCCGAAAATGGCTTATTTTTCCTTGGCACTTTTTTACACTCTCTCCAAGAAAAATAGATCTTCTCTTTGAAACTGCAATAGTTACCTTTTATTACTTTACAATGTATTTCAAACATTGTCTTTACAGTTGCCTTAACTGCTCCGCAAGACCTGCAATAAAAGAACACTTAGAATTAAAACACACAAACACTGAGCTGTAATACCTCCTTGTACTGAGTCATTATTACCAAAGGGATGTAGTTTTTTTTTAATAGGCAGATTGTGGCAATGGAGAATAAAGTACAAATTTGTTAGAACAGCAAACTTTGCTTCCTCAATTCAAGCTCTGTACAAATGAACGTCTGTATGAATGAAGTACAGGCGTGATATGAGACTTACACTGGGCATGAGACAGACCTAATTTAAGTCCTGGTTGTATTGAGACATGTTGATGGACTGTCAAGGAGGGCAGTGTCATGAGTTGGGCACCAAACTCCATTTGGATTGTCCTAGTTCTGACAAATTTCTCACAGGCCCAAAAAGGGTAGGCTTGCCTTGTATCACTTGTTACTTCCAGGGCTATATCTGAGCATCTATTATGTTCTTAAGAAATCAATAGAGCAAACATTAATTTACCATCTAAATTTTGCAAGTGCTTTTTTTCAAAGCACTAGAATAATAAAAAGATGTTTTAAAGCAAAGTCCTCTCAGCCTCAAGGAACTTCCAGCCTAGTAGGAAAAGATAAACATAACTGAGTTATAGTAACAGGCAGATGAAATAAGTGCTACAATGGGAATATAAACAAAGTGCTATAGGGACATAAAGGGAGAGACTGCAGGACTGAAGGTAGAGGCTTGAGAAGATTGTAATGCTTGACACAGCACAGCTGCTGTGAGAAATGCAGAGAGCCAGAAAGAAATGAGGGGAAAGAATTTGTAAGCGGCACTGACAGCGGCTCCCAAGTTGGACCACAAAGGGTAAGCTTCCAGACTCAGATGAGTGATTGACACCCAGACAACACAGGACCTCATTTGGGCATCAGCTTAGTGTCCCAAAGTCCATTCGAATGTAATACTCAGAAGCTTCAAATCAATATCTGAAAGAGAACTGCCAGGTGTAATAGATACAACTTCTTGATTCAGATTCCATTATGCCTTCTCTGTAAAGTCCGTCTCTCTATCTATGCATAAAATCCAATCATTTCTGTAAGGTTCTCCTTAATAAAAAGAATCAAGGGCAGTCAAGTAGCCCACTACCTCTAAACTCCCACGTACATGGGTGGAAAGTATCAGTCCTAATTTCCAAGCAGAATGCCAGCAGGAAGAGGTATCCTTCTGAGCATCTACAGCCCTCCTCGGGCCCCATGGCAAGGGTATCCTGAACATAAAGAACATAAAGTTATGTCTGACTTGAGCATGGACTATATATAGAGAGAGAGTCCATGATATATATATATCGTTATGAAATGGTAAAAAGAGGAAATGTTAAGCTGCTGCAGCTAGGACAAATGATTAACTGTTTAAGGCAGAACATTGCAAAGTCTGTATCATTAATGAAGGGGAATCCTTTTCCTGCCAAAATTTCAAAGGTTCTGAAATCCTTCCTTCCACCCAGGGCAGCTCAAAGACAAGCAGAAGGGTGGACCTCAGTGCTGAAACAGTATCACCTGTCTAGGTCACATGGGCAAATCTCCTTAAAACATAGCTGATGAAATCTCTGTTCTTTGGCAACTACACCAAAGAGGCTGAAAATCTTCGGCCGTCTTCTGAGGAGCCCTAAGAAATATGGCAGTGATCCTGACAGAGTTGGCATAAGATGGGAGCAGCAGGAGATACCAAAAGTGTCCTATAAATTAGACAAAGGGCAGATGAAGAGGATACAAGCTGTAGCTACCTCCTCATGAGGAAGAATTGAAAGTATGTATTATAATATAGTATATACTTCTGGTTTGCTGTGTATTCATAATTGTGCTTAGGATAACTTTCAGTACATGATCGTTTTCTTATAGATCAGTCTTCTATCTTTGGTTGTCTTTATCAAGTCTGAAGCGAATTAACCCCTGCAGGTATTATTGAATGTAGGCAGGCATATCTGGACTGGTGGATCCCAATCCACCATTGGAATTAAGATTCTGGAGTCTGAGAAACAGCACCTGTTGCAAACACAGGATAATGAAGATGCTTCTCCGCTGAATGTACAAAGCTCTACATGAGCAGTGTCATTGGGCACCTACAGAATAAGGGAACCCACCAGAAAGCCGTATATAGGACAATGAGAGAAACCAGTGGGAACATCCCCAATTTTCCAAGAGTGTCTTGGAAATTAAGATGACTCCCATTTCTTTGTTAGTTTCATGAGAAAAAAAAAAGATAAGGTAAAGATAGGACTGTGTACCAGTTTTGTACACAGTACAAAGTACTGTACATGTACCATTCCAGCCCCAGGGAACCACCAGAGGGCTCATTAATATTGTACCACATTTCCTTTAATTAAGCTCCCATCACACCCCTCTCCTTTGGCCCGCAACATTAATAAGCCCCTTGGAATGGAAGGTGAGGACACGTGGATGCTCTGCAGAGTGATTGCAGATGAAGAGAAATCCAAGGTCTTGGCAGAAAGTAGAACCAGTATGAGATATCCCACTAAGCAGGACAGTGACTTAACACACCAGTCCCAGCACATTGCTAAGAGAAGAAAGAAAGGGTGGAGGTGACAAAGAGGAATTGAGAGAATTCCTGGAAGATGACCCAGATCTTCTCAGCAAAGTTGGGAGTGAGGGCATTCAATTAAAGAGGGGACACGTTGGAGGGCTTAGAGACTTGAGTGGGGAGAGGAAGGAGGTCAGGAATTCTTCAGGTGGGGAATCCTTCAGAAATCAGGGAGCAGCAGTGAGGGCCTGGTGGTGGCTAAACTAGCAGGGAAATATGATTTACTGGCACTCACAAAATTGAGGAATTTGTTTATGCATGTAAAGGGAAAGAGGACAACTCCAAGCTGGCCTTCCATTCTCCCTTAGTGCCTTGTTGCTTTCTTGCCCCCAGGATTTCCCTACATCAGACCACTGTTGAAATCTCTGCCAGATCTCAGAAGCTTGCCCCAGTATCTTCTGCCTACAAAGTATCTTCTCTTCCTGGGAGCAGATCCTCAGGATCCTGGGGTGAACACACTCAAAATTTCTCCTTTCATTAGCTTTTGTCTTTGATGTTCCTATGGCTTTAAAAACTCCTCAATCTTTAGCATTCAAAGTAGCTCTCTTGGTATTCATTCCCACCCTGAGGAGACTTGATTCTCCATGGGATTTGCTCTATCTTGTATTATCATTAGCTATGTATTCATCATATTTCTCCTACAAAATTATTTTAAAATCCTTGAAAATAGAGACAGTGTCTTCTTCACCAGTGAAACACCCCCCCCCACGCGCCCATATCATCTAGCATAGAATATCTTTCTTCCAAGATGAAGATGCTTCAGATCCTGTAACAAGAGATGGGGTCCCCTTAGTTGCCTTTCCTTTTGTGAGGGTATATTTGTGCTTCTCTTCCTGGTCCCTCATGTCAGTCCTGTCTTCCCAGTTTACCTGAAATCTGACCACTCCTCATCATCTCCATTCATATCACCCTGATCTAAGTTACTACCATCTTCCAAGTCCTAACTGGTCTACTGGTTTCCACCCAAGCTCTTTGAGTCTATTCTCAGCACAGCTGCCAATGTGATCCCATTAAAGCATAAATCACAACATTCCATTCCTTTTCTGAAAATCCCACTTCTCTTACTGTAAAAGTAGAAGTCCTTAAATGGTTTCCAAGTTTTTACAGGTCTGCCCACCCCCCTTGGTTCTCCACCCTCATTTTCTACCGCTTTCCCAAATACACACACAACACACATTCTGCCAAGTACACTCTGCCTTAGGGCCTTTACACTGACATTCCCTCCACCAAGAAAGCTTTTCCCCAAAATATCTGCATGGCTCACTCCTTCACATGCTTCAAGGCTTGCTCAAATGTCATCTTCTCAATGGTTCCCATCCCATTAAAATTGTATCCAGTTCTACTTCACCCACTGTACATCAGTCCCCCTTACCTCCTCTATCTTTTCCCGAAACAGGATTACCTTTTAACAAAATACACATCTACTTATTTGTCATAACAAAAGAAAGTATTACTTGTTATTTCCCCTATTAAAATATAAACCTCATGAGGACAATGGTTTTAGTCTATTTCATTCACTAATATGTTCTCAGTGCATCAAAGAGTGCTGGGTACAATATATTTATTGTACAAATAAATATTTGTAATAAGAATGAATGCACTAATCTTATGAGACAAGGAGCGGAGGAAAAGAGTCAGTTCATACAAGCCACTGAACAGACAACAGCAGACCCACCCCATTAGCCCTAGAATTTGACCTACCGGACTTCCTGAATATGATGTGAAATCATCAAGAACTACGTAGGAACTCCAAAGAGTAAAGCCAGAGTTATTCACCAGAATTCTAAAAAGTCCAAAGAGCTGACAGGAGGTCTTTCTAGAAGTTCAAAGAAAAGCCCTCTTTACCGGAAATATTACTTAAACTCAAAACCAACATGATCTCAGGTATCACGGAACGCTCCAAGGTGTTACCTATGAGCATGTTGGCTTTGGAGTAAACTGGCCTATGACCTCTAACTCAATTCAGAGTCAGAATGCTAAGGGGAAAAATAGGCTAGCAGATTAAAACAGTCTTACATTTCTTCCGCCTATACTACCTTGCATCTAATCAGAAAATCATGATGAGGCACACTCTGAATTCTTTGATTCTTTTGGGAAACCATCCAAAAGCAAAACTATTTACCTCAGCATCTTCTCCCACAACTTTAACTATCAACTGTCTCTTAAATTTTGAACTTCAGCCCCAACCTGTCTCCCCACTTCCAGGCAGAGCCCCCATAGCTTTTCCAATGTATCCATTAGCAGTTTGGCAGGTAATTATAACTTGGAACACTAAATAGTTTTCAAGAGGAACAATAAATCATAACGAAGGATTATAGAGGGATTACTACATCAGTAAGAGAGAGGGCTGGAACACTTCCTATTCCATGATTGTTATCCTCTTTATGCATATTTGCTATGTATTGAAGCCCCATGAGCTGGTCACATCCATGGCTGCATGCAGCAGTAGCAAACTCCCCTGTAACAGTGCTAGGAAGTTCAGTGTGTGTGTTGTGGTAACAAGTTCCCCTGCAACAGCGGTAGGACGTTCAGTGTGTGTGCTGCGGTAACAAGTTCCCCTGTAACAATCTTTCCAAAATGCCCAATCAAGACTGGTGTTGCTCCTATTACATTCACAGCTTTTTCCCGAATTCGCGCACTCAGGTTGCTGTTGCACATTGTGTGTGCTTTCAGCACTCAGGGGCCCATTTGTCCTATTAGAACACTTGCCTTACCTCTTTAATCTGTTAATGGTGGGATTGAGACATCTAGTTTAAACACTGAGACCATTCCCACAAAATAAAGGGAAAATCTGTCTCATACCCAGACGGGGCACTTTCCCAAATTTAACAGAAAAGAGTGGAAAAGGATGAGTCACCAGGGATAGGAAGGAGCTGAAGGAAAAACTTTCCAGCAATGTTGGGAAAAGCTCTAATCTGTCAGGTAAAGCAGAGGGCAGAAGTATAGCAGCGACCAGCTATGGTACAAAATGCGTTTGGCAATGAAGAGGCCAAAGGTGACAAGGAACTTGGGGTGGTCATCCCTCAGGAGGCTAGGAATGCTGGTAAAGGATCTCTGGAATCCTGTTAGCTAGTGGCTGCAGAAGGTAGATAGAGTGGGAGGGAAAAATAGAGAGATTGAGGCAAGCCCCATTCTATGACTGAAGGCTAAAGTCCCTTAAATATTAGCAAAAGAAAGGGGTGCCAGGGAGCTGGGCCAACAATAGAGTTAAGTAGCACCTCCCCTGGGATGTAGGCACCATCTGTCACAGACACAGTAGTGGCACTGTGACTAAGGAGGCATGAACCGGTCCTAAAGACAGAAGGCATCTGCCACCTGAACCAGCCACCATGATGTTCATACATATCATCCACTGAAATGAACCACCCCATAAGCCAGCCAAGCCCACCCACTAGAGGGCTGGGGGACCCAGTGCAGGTAGATAGCCTTGTACCATCAGGTTCACATTGGCCAGGAATTAAAAACTGCCAGAAATACTCCACAAAATGAACTACCCACTTACAAATACTGGAAAGTTTATTGTAACTATGCCAAAATCCAACCGAAGAAGATCAGATTTTAACTACAACACCCTCACTGCCTTCACCACCTTGGACAACTCACCTTACCATTCTGTGCCTCTACTGCTTATCTACAAGTGAGAAAAGTCTTAACAGCAAAGTCTCTAGGAAGGAGGCAGTACAGAAAAATAATTAGAGGCATAGACTTCAAAGTCATGTAGAACTGATTTCAACCCAAATCTACTACTGACTAGTTATACAATCAATAGCAAACTGCTCAGGCATCAGTTTCCTCATCTGTAAAATGAGTGTAATGAAAGAACCTAATTCAAAAGGTCATTGTGGAGATTTGACAAGGAGATGCATAGAGAGTGGTCGACACATGGCATAAGATGACTCTCGATAAATGTCAGCAGCTGCTGTCCCATTATTATTAGATGATGATGCTTCCACTGCCTTAGACAATCTCTAGTAGAAGGAACAAAGGTCCATGGGGCTCTTGGAGAAAGATGCTTTAAGAAATATGATGAGGTGAAGGAGAAAAGCCTTGGACAGTATTGTATTTATGGAGAATTAGAATGGATGCATGTTTTTACAGAATGTTTGTTCATTTGGTGTCAGTTAGTGAAGGCACTTTAAACCATAACATATAACTGTCCTCTAAAACTATAAAGTATCAGAGTTGGGAGGGATATTTCAATCACCTTTGGGGAGACAGAGGTACAGAGAGGGGATGCAAATGGGCCAAACTGAAACACGGCATTCAAAGCTGATTCCAAAACCAGAGTCTCCTGACTGTCACTGCCCTATCTTTTTCTACTAATAGAAATCATCCATGTGAAAAATCTTTAAGGAAAAATGGTTGAAGTCAATAGTTACATGTGTAAGAAATACAAACAGAGAGAAGGATCCAAGACACCTGGTTCTGTGTCTTGCTTCCCTTCATCTTCTGAAAGAAACTGAGAGCCTCTGTCTCCCCTCACTCAAAAGCAAGGAAATGGCCCACCTCTGGCTCATACCCCCAGACTGTGGGGGATACTACTTGGTGGCCAAGGCTTGAAATTACTGCTCAATTAGTAAACTTGAAGGGAGCAAGTGTTGACAGAGGGGCAGGGAAGAGAGGAAACTCTATGCCCATTCAAAGTGTTCTGGCCCCAGGAGACCATTCACCCATTCAACAAATTTCCTTTGAGTGCCTACTGTGTGCAACCAGGGACTTCAGAGAAGAAAGTTATGGCCAGGTTTGGTGAGTGGTAAATGCTTTCACCCTACTACATAGTCCCTGTTCCCCATCACTGAAGTTTCCCATACCTCTTTTTATTAATGCACCCCTCTCAAATGATCATTTTGGGCATCTAATTCAACCCAGATGCAGAAAAGTTAGTCAAGTAATAATCCTAACAATGTAAAAGGAGCATGAACTTTGTGGCCGGGGAGGCCCTGGCTTGAATACCAGGGTACTCACCCTAAGAAATCATGGGTTAGTGATAGATTATCTTTGAGCCCCAATTTCCTTATTTGTAAAATATATATAATAATAACAACCAAACAGGGTGTTGTGAACATTAAAGATAAACGTGTAAGGTCATTCAAAATGGTCATACCCTTTCCCCAGATTAAATAATTTATAGACTGTCTAAATTTGCTCCCAGATTATTAGATAAGACAAAAATACCTGAACTATGCCACTCTTTCTTTGTGGCAACTGATATGATCCAGGAAACAGAGAGAGGAACCAAGATGCCGAGACCCTGGAAGACAGACAATTCCCACCAGCCTGAACTGGCATTAGATGCTGAGTGTGCACTTGCTCTATCAACGAGAAAGGCTTCCTCTAAAAGGGGGGACCCAAAATTCTCCCTTTGAACCCAGAGATGGCCTCCAAAGTGAAGGAGACCACAGATTTCTTGTAGAAGTATTTCCTGGTGTGGACATCCTTGAATTTTAACTTGGGCTACTCTGTCCAAGGTTTAATCATCCCAAATTAGCCCAGTCTGACTCTCTTTGTTAGAGATGCCTATTAAAAGAACAAGCAGAGAGGAGCAAAGATTGCAGGGAGATTTATGTGAACCATGGTCCAGATGCAAACAATAATCCATAAAGAAGAAGAAACAAGGGCGGCTGCCGTGGCTCAGCAGGCAGAGCTCTGACCTGCCGTGCTGGAGGTCTGGAGTTCGATCCCTGGTGCCTCCTGCCCATATGCAAATTAAAAAAAAAAAAAAAAGAAAGAAAGAAAAAGAAACAAGCCGTTAAAAGGAACAGTGAAGTGACTCCAACCAGGAAATATTTCAGTGTCTAAGAAGAATAAGAAAATGCCAGGAACAAATTCTGTGCCCTCGAGAGAATGACCCACATGGAGCTTCAGAGGTCTGGGGATCTCTAGCTACCCTGAATCTTTCATAGAAACATTTTTAAAGATTTGTCCTGTCTCTTGGTAGAGTTTTCTGACAGCATGCCTCTATCAAGTCATTGAATCTTAGAAAATGGAATATACATTAGGGAAGATTTAGTTAAGTAAGTTTCTTCAGAGGTTCTCAGAGTTTTAAAAAAAAAAAAAAAAAGTGGAGAAACTGGAATTTAAACCCAGTTCTATCTTCTTCCGGGCAAGTTGTGCTTTCCCTTGTGTTCTTTTGGCTCCAGTTCAAGAGTGGGGGTAAGAGTAAAAAAGTACCCAGGAATCTCCACAAGGGAACACCTAGAAACCCTGGTGGTTAATCATTGATAGTTAGCATGCGGTGCCAGGGAATCATGCCAAGGCCCGTTGGTGTATTTTTAAGGAAGTAGCAAGGAGGAAACTGTAGGCCTAGGTGAGGTACAGTACTGGGACTTCAAAAATATTTTTCATACTTTCCCGCATAAAACAGTCGCCGATGAGGGGCCAAGGAGCACATTCCTCATCCTGGGTGAGTCGCGTTTGGGATGGAGAGCTGGCCAGGATCAAAAGTGGAGGGTAGGTAAGGGAGAGGAATGTGGGGTCAGAGAAGGTCAGTGGTGGTAGGTCCAGAGGCCACTGTCCACGTAGGGCCTGGACCCCCATAACCAGGATCACCAAGCTTTTTTGGGCAGTCCTCTGCCCAGCATCCTTGAAAGTGACCTCAGAGTCACCTCAAATATATTATCAACACAGTCACAACTAAGGGCTAATCCCACATTATAAGTGCTAAGATTTCTTCCAGTTTTTAAAGAATCTCCCAGTGTGTTTGAGTTAAGGAGTAAAAACCAATGATTTGGCAAGTGGTGAGCCTGAGTTAAATGCAAGGGCAGGCTCATCAAGAACGTACGGCTTTGGGACAGCATGACCCCTTGGCCAAATGGACAGCAGGCACAGCAAGGGTGCACAATGACAGTTTGCTTGAGCGCTGCTCTTCCTCACGCTCACCCCAAGAGGTTCTGTGCCCTTGTTCTGGCTTTTGCTCCCACCCCTCCTTCTCCATGGCAACATACCATTTCTTGGTTCCATTTCCTTAGAAAATTAACAATGGATGATGATGATTTCAATCAGGCGAATTAAACCCCACTAATGTATTACCCCTCCCAGGTTAACATATTGCCTTAGTCAATGATGGCAAGCCATGGGAAAGACTTTACAATGACAGTGTTTTTAGGTCCCCTCAAATCATATGCTTTCATTTAGCATACATTTTTTTTAATGCCAACTAAGGACTAGAGCCCGGAGATATCAGAGATGAAGCAGACCTGGTCCCTGTCCTTGAGAACAGGAACATAGCACAAACTGATAATGCACATGCTTAAAACACTGAACCTTCCTTCCAAAAAACAAGCCTTTAATGTGGTTTTTTGGTATTCTAAGGACTCTAAAGGTCCATCTGAGCTCCATCGTCCAGCTGTGTGACCTGGACAAGTCTCATAAACTCCACCACTCTCAGAGTTGTGTTCTGGAAGTGGAGGACCACCCTTTGGCCTCTTTCAGGGTTGCAGTGAATACTCCTCTGGATAAGTTAGAATATATTAACCTCTAGGGAACTCTCACATTCATCATCCTCGTCTCTCAAGTGAATTTATAAGAAGAAACTCCCTAAAGAGAGACAGTCTTGACCTTGGCCAGCAAGACTGAGTGAGGCATACTTGAATGGCCCTTTCAGTAGGTAAAGGACCCCGTGATGGTTAAGTTCATATGTCACTTAGCCAGGTTATGGTGTCCAGTTATTTGGTGAAGCAAGCACTGGACTGATTGCTACTGTGAAGATATTTCACATATTTAAATCATCAGTAAGTTCATTGCATCTATGGCTGAGTGTATCTACAATCAACTGAGGAGATTGCCTTCAACAATAAGTCTCATCCAATCAGTTGAAGGCCTTAAAAAGAGAAGTGATGATCTCAGTAACCAGAAAGGAGAATTTCCATTTCTACTTCAGCCAGCTAGCATCACCTGGGAAATTCACTGAAAACCTCCATCAGCATTCCCAGATTGCAGCTTGCCCTACAGAATTTGGATTTGCCCATCCCCACAGTCACGACCCAATTCCTATTAAAAAAAAAAAGCTCCTACTATTTACACATAAATAAATACATACAGACAGACATACAGACATATATATATGTATTCATCCTGTCAGTTCTGTTCCTCGGAAACCCTGACTTATACAGACCCCTTGCTTTAGGGCGTTAAACTTTCACTCTTACTTTCCCCTCTTCCAAGATCTTCTCTCTTCCCCTCTCCACCATCTTAATGCTGACTATCCCTCACGTGGAATTCAATTCCTAGACACCCCATGTCATCTCTTGTGACCACCCTGTCCCTGAATGACCTTAAACTTTCCACCAATATTGCCTGCCGTTTAGTACTCAGTGCATTCTTTGTTTATTCCTGAAGTAGACTGTAAGCTTTGTGTGGGCCAAAACTAAAAAGCTACACTTTTTTTATATTCACCCCCACCTCCACCACCACCACACAGCCAATATGGAACAGGCACTCAGACTGGTTGAGAAGAAGGAAATAGCTCTGAGGTGTGACTCGGTGATTTCCTGATATACCACGTCATCTGACAGAGAAAGGACATTGTTCAGAAACGGGGTGAAGTTTGTATATATAAAGATAAGGGAGAAAGGAAAGGCCCATATACCATAATTTCTCCCATTTTATTACAGATAATTTAATATCAAAATGGAAAATGGAAGGCAGATGGAAATGATGGTAATAAATTCTTTCTGGCACTGCTGTCATCACACACCAGACAAAGCATAACATTGATAAGGACAGTTGAAATCTGTGAAGAGTGATTGGAATGTAGTCTTTCACTTTCAAGGTAAAATTATTCAAGGAATAAAATTGAATGCTTTTTTTTTCCTCAAAATTGAAGGAGCTGGGGAATAGAGAGGTGAAGATACATTTGAACGTGATGACCAAGCCAGCAGGTAAGCAGGGAGTTTAATGGGCTGAGAATGATTCTCCTAGCTCTCAAGCCACTCATTGGTTTCCTTCCATAGTAGCACTAGGGGCTCATCTAAACAAAGGGGTAGTAAAGAAGCAATTGGCTTTAGACATAAGAGAATGAAAAGCAGCACTATTCAACCCTTCATCCAAACAAACAAGTAAAACGAAACACCATTCTAATGAACAAATTGACCTCTATGGAAGAAAGCAGCAACCAGGGTACTTACAAACACACACACACACACGACACATTGAATTAGGAATAAAAGTGTCAACAGACTCAATCAGTTATTTTTTTAGATATTGGGCAGTTAATTAACATTAGCCATAAGATATTAGCCATAAGATATTAGACATAAGACCTTAGCCGTAAGTCATCCAGGAGAAGGTCGAGAATAATTCTTGAACCAACAAGTGACCATATGACCTATATCCCATCCCTCGGGTCACAGGCTGCTTACCTCAAACATTGAAAGGTACCAGCATGGAGTGGACAAGTATCTAAGACTGCAAACAAAATATGGATGTTGACTTTTAATATATACAACCAAGGCTTATACATTCTAAAGAAGTTCATCTTTCCAAACAGACTCCTTAGGTGATTACATTCCTGAACTGCATCTATGTATCTAACGCCCATACATTTTTGTAACAAGTTTTTTGCTCAGAACTGAAGCACATTTTTTCAGATATCCTCAGAAGTGACAAATATTTGCCCTTTCAGGGTGAATTTGAGTTTTGGAAACAACCAGTCAGTAGGAGCCAAATCCAGTGAATGAGATGGACTCTGTCCAATTGGGCAATACAAGTACAGCTTCCTATGGTGACAACTTTGAAGGAAAAACATTCATTGGAATAGATGTATTCAAGTGTGTCACATAAGAGAAAATCTGTGCTGTTTCCTTGCTAGGGGGTTGTGCATGCATGTATATGTATATGCGTGCGTATGTGTTTGTGTGTGATTCACACTGTGTTCTGAAGCCTAGTAGAGTTAATTAACTCACAAGTAAATGCAATGAGGAATCTCACTGTTTAAAGGTATCTTGTAGTCAATCCTCTTGAAAAGCAATTAAACTACCAAATGGATATGTTTTGTATATCTGGATTATGATCTCTAAGAGTGCTTAAAATAGGACTGACCTGAATTTGGGTGAAATGCACATATATTTAAAATGCACACCTTAAGAGTCTGTGACCTCTAAGTGGAAAACTGATCATAAATTTCACTAAACTCTTCTGGTTTTATAAAAAGAAAAGCAGACACAAGTAGCGACAACACAGAGAGTAGGTGGTGGTGCTAACTCTCTAAAAGGAAAAGCCTTCTTGAAGACCTCTTGATTATTTCTATCTTCAGATATCTGATTCACCTCACCAGAGCTCCTATGCCATGGAGAGTCCCACTAGTTAAAAGCAGAACTTAGTATATGACTATTCAAGTACTCTGGGGATTAGAAGTTTAGTCTGTCTCTGTAAATAGCTGCAAATGAACTTTATCTGAGTGCATGGAAAAGCAGCCTTCAGGTAAACAAGAACATTTGCCAAGTGGAAATCCCAGCCCTTTGTATATTTAGTAATGAGTGAAGATAAGATTTCTCCTTTGAGAACATGACGGATGCAATCATGAAAACAATCCAGCTGTCATAAAGAGTATACTTGAAGAACAAATTCAATGGTACAACTTTGCACCTAAATAGGTTCTGCTCTTCCCAGATTTATGGAAGTCAGTAGCTCTGACATAGGGAATGGGTAATAGTCCCTAGAGTTAATCGTTCTGAGACTGTCAAAGCCCTATAGATCTCCAAAATTAATGACTTGAGTTAGCATATCTGCATAGTTTCATCCAGATTACTGTCAACTAGATACAGTAAGCAGAGAATTGCTGGCTTCGGAGAAGTCTGATTCACACAGTTGGTTTCCCACATCTTTGCTGTAATTTTATAATAAACCGTCCATATTGTGTCTTAGCGTTTGGCTTCCAATGTTCTGTTGGAATGAGCTCATGGGTCTCACCCTAAATCTTTAACCACAAGAATAAAGAGAAGAGCAACTCTGCTTCCTAGAGACAGTGGGATTTGAAGCCAAGTCTTCCAATTCCCCAGTTCTGTGGCCTTCCTACAAAAAAGCTGCTATCAAGACTTTCTATGGAAAGATGTGGTAGTTTTTTTTAAACTACCATGAAGTAATTATCTATCTAATGCAATCACCAAGAATGAAAATGGTTTTACAATCATTGATATTTTGACTTTGTACACTTATAGATGTAAAATCACAATCCCAAACACGCATGTCAACAAAAAATATCATTGACCAAAATGTAATTATTCTTAAAGAGAACAATATATGTTCTTACACATTCTGCCCCCAAAATATGTGTTCCCTTATTTTTGTCATCCAGCAGTACTCAATAGTGGGTGCTGGAGGTTAAGAAACCTTCATAGGACATAAGCTTAAAATTAAGGAAATTATATCCATTAGCATATTTCTGCTACCTCAGTTTATTGAGCTTTAAACTATTATTATAATTAACTATTCAGAAGATGACCCATGTTACTCTATTTTTCAACTCTCGAACCCTTTGATTCAGCTGCTAGGTTTTCTGCAGGAGCTTCATTTTGAGACTTCCTGAACTATAATGTACTATCTCACCTCCAAACAGTCTGAAACACTTGATATGTTTGAAATAAATTATCAGAGATGACAAAAGAAAGGTAAAGGGAATTCTGATTTTAGTTGTTTGTGTGCCAGGACAACATCCATCAGAAAAAGAACAAGCTGGTCACAAAAACAATCAGAAGGAGAGTGACATCAATTCTAATTCTTTTTTGCTTGTCAAATCTTTCCCATTTATTGTCCCCCTTGGACCTATTGTGATGCATGATTTGATCCACACACAAACCTGTAAGTTCTTAAAGATGCATTATCCCTCTTTACAATTAAGGAAACTTAGCTCAGAGAAGTGACTTTCCCAAGGTCATGTAGCTCATCAGGAGACAAGCCAGAACCAGGACTTTTTTCTTACTCCCAGCCCAGGATTTAGAGCAGAGGAACGGAGGGGATGGGGGGGGGTGGCAGGTTGGGTTCTGTGCTGGTTTGAAAGGATGTATGTCCCCTAAAAAAGTCATGTTTTAATCAAAATCCCATTTTGTAAAGGCAGAATAATCCCTATTCAATAATGTGTGTTTGAATCTGTAATCAGATCATCTCCCTGGGGATGTGATTTAATCAAGAGTGGTTGTGAAGCTGGATTAGGTGACGACATGCCTCCACCCATTTGGGTGGGTCTTGATTAGGTTCTGAAGCCCTATAAAAGAGGAAACATTTTGGGAGATTCAGAGAGAGATTTCTGACAGAGCAGAGAATGACCTAGCCACAAGAAGCAGAGTCCATCAGCCAGCAACCTTTGGAGATGAAGAAGGAAAATGCCTCCCAGGAAGCTTCACGAAATGGGAAGCCAGGAGAAGAAGCTAGCAGATGACACCATGTTCGCCATGTGCCTTCCAGAAGAGAGAGAAACTCTGTGTTCGCCATGTGCCCTTCCATTTGAGAAAGAAACTATGAACTTCATCGGCCTTCTTGAACCAAGGTATCTTTCCCTGGATGCCTCAGATTGGACATTTCTATAGACTTGTTTTAATTGGGACATTTTCTCGGCCTTAGAACTGTAAACTAGCAACTTATTAAATTCCCTTTTTTTAAGAGTCATTCTGTTTCTGCTATATTGCATTCCAGCAGCTAGCAAACTAGAACAGATTCTAATGCCCAAAAGACAATCCTGGTCAGTGTGTTTGAGTACTAGCCTATATCACCTTTCATGAAAAGCAAAATCAAGAATAATCATGCTGGTGATTAGCTAAAGAAGACTCCGGCAAAAATCTCAACTCTATAAATTAGGTTTCTCTCCATTAAAAGAACAACTGCCATGTACTCAAAATCTGTTTTTGCCAGTTAAGGCCAGTTAGCTGGTTTGAATAATGAATGGTAAATGCAACTGCTACGGCTTAGCTACCCTGGCTAAAGTAATATATAAAGACAGATTAATAACTTACATTTATTTCTACTGATGCCTTAATTGGTGAGATTTTAGAAACATCATTGAAATTCTTCCAGCACTCTACAGGTTTTTATTAAATATATTTTGCATGCCTAGAACAATGCTAGGAGCTACAGTAGGGAGGGTTAGAGGTATAGGATTCAGAAAACATATAAGGCAAAGTCTCATCACCTGAGAGGTTAAAGCCTTGGACCCTCTGAGGCTAAAATCCAGAGACATCCCTCCCTTCCAAGGGAACCCCAGCTCTCCAGCCAGGCAGGGTTGGAAGCATCCTCTCCCTGGAGAGGGAGCAGAACCTGCAGAGAAGATGGACAGATACAAAGAACCACTCCAGAACTAAAGGGCAGCTCTGGGCCCCTGCCTCACATTCTTCCCAAGCCAAAGCCCAGAGGTCAGGATCAGTCACCAATGGCTGGAGGATCCTGGTATACTCCACTCCTGGGCTCTGCCTGCCAGTCAGAAAGCACCAGCACATGGATTCTGCCTGGCAGTGGGCTTTCCCATCCCCTCCCAGCTCGCAGCCCTATGCAGCTACTGGAGACAACAGGCCCAAGCCCAAGGCTTCTACTGGACACTCAGGCCAAAGGCCTTCATTTCACAAAAGAGGAAACTCAGGCTGACCCAGAGGAGTGCAGCACCTCACGTGAGGTGAGCAGGTCTCTCTGCTCCCGGCCTGGTTCCTGGCTCACCTCAGCACACTTTCCCTGTCTCAGAACATGACTGGACATGCACCATTTCTGAATTCATGACATTAGGATCTCTGCTCTCACAGATTTCCTTCCTCTAAGTTGAAGATCTGCACCTACCCAGGGTTTTCCCCTATGCATTTGTCCTTCACAGTTCAGGCCAGGCAATGGGGTGTTTTCACCAAAGTGTGATGGCCATTTGACAGAATCATGCTCATGTCTTGTTCATACATGTTAACGATTAGTACTAAGTGCTAAGTGTGTGTTGTTAATGGATAAGCACGATTCGCTTATCTAATTCATCTAAGAAAGGCAAGAGGGCTTGGGGTCTGGGAAGCCAGGCCCAGGCTTGTACAGAAGGCAGTAGGGGAAACTGAAGAAATTTAATTCCGAGGCAAGCATCCCCAGACCTGGCTGCTTTGGGGAGGTAATTGGTATGTGTCCAGGAACAAAAAAAAACACACATATTGATATTTTAAAAAATTGTTGTCTTAGGTTGATTTCTCCCCAAGATAAGGATTTCAGTGCCAGTAGTTTTTTGGGAGGTGGTCTCAGACGTCAGTAAAGGATGGGCTATGAGTAGGCCACCACCAAGGCAACTGGGGCTTGGTACTCCTGGGAAGGTCTTAGGAGTCCTGGTGGAGCCCTGCTCAAGGTGACCCACCTGAGGGGAAGGAAGTGGGGGCAGGAGGTGTTAAATTCCAAGCCTCTCTTGTCATTGGCTGGGAGATGTTGTTGAGCCCTGCCTCTTGGCCCTTCTGACCAGTTCCATCACAAGCCAGGCAAAGCCCTCTCGACTCAGTAGGGAGTCACAGGGGACAACCATAAGATGCTATAAGAGCACAGGGGACATGGCAGGACAGCAAAAGCCTCTTTCACAATCATCAAATGCCAGAGCTAGAAGGAACCCTTAAGATGATCTAGTCAATTCTACACTGTCATTTTCAAGATAAGGAAACCAGGGTTCAATGAGGTAATGGGGGTGGGCAGATGTCCTGGAAGCCCAATTAGAGGGCTTGGACTGGGGGAATAAACTGGGCTCAGGGGGCTTGGAAGAAATGTCCTGAGCACGGCAAGCAGAGGGAAGCTGCAAAAAGTGAGACACAGAACTTTCCCACTTTTATACTCTTTGTGTTCTTCTAAGTCTTTATGCATAAAGCAAAGGATTTCTTTCAGCTCAGTTTGCATATCTTCACATTGTATTTTTGCCCATGAATCTGAAAGTAAGAATTATAGGAATCTCATAAGTATATAAGAACAATTTCCTATGTATAATTTCTCGATATAATTTTATATACATATAGGAATTGCAAGAATTCTAGGAAAGAACTCAGAGATCTCCACAAGGGGCAAAGAACTCAGACTATTGCTACTGGTCTTCAAAGGGCAGTAAAATCCTTGAGGGCAAGTTCATAAAAGGGTGGTCCTAAGGAAAGACCCTAGTCCAGGGCCACAGACAAATCAGTCAACAGACCCCTTGCCTCTTCCTATGCCCAGCCCTTCTGAACAACACCCACTCTGGCTCCTTGCTCCTGACCTGGCACCTGCATAATGAATTCAAATTTTAGTGGAATCATAAAACCCTGAACTAATTCCCTGCCATGGGTTTAAGAATTCGAGTTAGCCACAAACCTGGCTGGGACACACTGGGCAGTCTATTGCAGAGGTACCTACCGTCTCAAATTCTCCAGCAGTAGCACCACCTGCCTTGAGCTCACACACACACACACACACACACACACACTCACACACACACATACTTCCCCGCCCCTCTACTATTCCCACCTCAAAGAGCAGGTCCAGGAGCAGGGAGGTCCTTCTGGCCAGCAAAACCAAAGACCATTTTGCTTTTTGGGAAATGAGGTATCCATCAGCTTTTGTCATTATCGCTCAGAAATGCGCCTGCGTGTCCAAAGTCTCAAGCTGTTTCAGAGGCCGCTTTCTATGACATGAGAAACAATTCACCAGCTGTCACCATCCAGCCCAGGGAGCAGACAAGTTACCACGGACCCAGCCGAGGAATCCTGGCCATGGCAGTGGAGATAGCAGCCACAGAGTTCCCAGCAGTCGTTAGTGGGCAGAGAGTCAAAGGGTGTTTTCCACAAGGAGAAACAGCGGGACTGTGTGGACAAGAGTTAGGAAGGATTGAGCAGGGGAGATGGGCACCAAGAGGAAATTGTAACATTAAAATGCCATGAACCCATCCTCAGAAGAAATAATTAGATCATTAGCAAAGATCTTGAGGGTCTTGAGAATCGAAGCAAGTCCTACTGAGCTGTTAGTTACCACTAATACATAAAAATGTGTATGAAAAGTTGTTTTCAGATGACATCAAGGACATTTTTGGGGGCAGTTTAAAGAGCTTTAAGTTCCAGATTAAGTTGTTGTTTTGTTTTGTTTTGTTTTTAATTATTCAGTAGCCTAAAAACATAGCCAATGGAAGGAGAAAGCCAGGACATGGGGCAGAGAGCCTGGGCTCCATTCAGAAGATGCCAACTTCAGGCCCAGCCCCACACCAGTGGTCACTTTCCCTCCTTTGGCCACATGTGCTCATTTACATTTGGGGTCACCGATTCTCAACCCAGGCTGTACATCAGAACAACATGGGAGATGATAACTGGGTCCCATCTCAGAAAAATTGGGGGGACCAAGGCTGGTCATAGGCATTTTTCTAAAACTCTCCAGATGTTTCTAACTGAGTTGAGAACTCAGTGGGTCTAAGTGGTATCCAAGCTCCTTCCAGCTCTGACACCCTTTGGCACTTCTCTATCAGTCTGTAAGATTCTCTTACACAGGATCTGGGCACCGTTGATCCAAGGACTCACTGGGCTTGTCATAGAGTGTCCCAGAGCAGGAGTTTCCAGCTGGGGTTCCAGAAGGAATGTGGCATCAGTCACACTGGGGTGTCCAGTTCCTTGATAAGACTGCCTGGGCTGGTCATCCAATGGCAGGGATTATCAAGAGACCCAAGTGGATGAGACCAACTGTCCACAGTAGGTCTCAAGGCAGGGAAAGGGGTTGAGGGTTTGAAGGTATATAGACACAGAGAAAATCATCTCGTTCAACAGACTAACAGATCTGACTCACCCCCAAATCCATAAAGACTGAGTTATATTTGGCCCAGTCCTGTTTTCTCACTGACTTATAAGAAGTGTTCCCCCATAGGGATCCTCTGCCTGCCATGCCCCATCCCAACTCCCTCTCCTGGGCTTCTGGGGAGATATACTAAGCCCTGCAGCTCCTACTGGAAGAGTAGAGGTGGGAGGGAGAATCAGGGAAGGGGTCTAAGCCCAGAGAGAGGGAGGAGTGCTGCCTTTTCTAGCTCATTTCTTCCTGGCCACCCAAGTTTAAGAATGGTCGTAGCCATTCTTAGTAACACCTTACTAACAACATTATATAGAGTTCCTGTAGCATCTGAAAAGAGCTGAGACATGCTCAGCCACAATTCTTGGCTGGGAGGGTGGGAGTCTTCCAGAGAACTTTGGGCAAACCTTGATTTAAATATCAAAACTTCTTTTGTGTTAACCATTTCTAATGGAAATGTTTCTTAAATGGATTACATGTGAGAAGCAGGGATTCCCATGCAGCTCCTTGGTGGCACAAGGCATACAAGGCCAGTGACCACATCATTGTCCATGATGACATTCCCAGAAGCCCAGCATCATGTTATAAGACTTCCTAAAAATTATGTGCCTATCTTCAAGGACCCAAAAATCCTCTCCTGACCCAAAAACCCTATACCTCCTGACAGCTGAGGAAGCAGCATGTAAAAGCAAAAGGAATGCTTTACTAGAAAGCAAAAGATCCGGTTTACAGCACTTGCTCTGTCACACTGGCTTTTTCTTAACCTCATTATGTCTCACTTTCCTCTCCTGTAAAATAGGAACTTCAGTGGCTTCCCAGACTTTCTCATTAAATTGTCAGGGGGGTTAAATTAGATAAAGGAGGTGAAAGCGATTTGAGAAGTGACAGGCACAACACAAATTAGGGGAGTCTCCCCTTTTCCTGCATACATAGCACTTATTATCTGGGGTGTTGTTTTGGCAATGATTCAGAGCAACACCAGCAACCAAACTGGTTCAATGTAGAGTCTGGAAGTCCCTTGACAGCTCTGGCCCAGTCTAAT
Organism: Myrmecophaga tridactyla; assembly: GCA_004026745.1. Lineage (NCBI taxonomy): Eukaryota > Metazoa > Chordata > Mammalia > Pilosa > Myrmecophagidae > Myrmecophaga > Myrmecophaga tridactyla. Next base: position 18,812 of record PVIY010001323.1, on the reverse strand, counting down.
TTCTTGCCTTTCCCTTAGGGCCTGGAACCCAAAAGGTACTTAGGAATAAGTTTTTTAATCTGGCATATTTGAGACAGCTCCCCTGTCTTGGTTTTTGGTCCCATGGGCCAGGGTTCAATCTCTACCAAGTTCACTTCTGCCCTCTGCACACCTAACCTGGCACAGACCAGCAACTCTCACTCAAAAGCAGTGGCTCCCAGCCACCTTGCATACTCAGCAGGCCCTGTGTTTGCCTGTTCCTCCCCTCCTGAGGAGCCTCCCAGGCTCTCCCAGGGCCACCACCTCAACTTGCTATTTCAGAATTAGGGACCACTCTTGGAATTTCTGATTTCATTTGGGAATGATGTCCCAACTTTAACTGTCCCCATGACAGTTAAATAAAGGCCCATACACAAGAGGAAACCAGGTCAGAACTAGATGTTAGATGAGTGGAAGAGTTTTTATAGGAAACGTTGATACAAGAAATCAGAACAAACTAGGGATTCACATCCCCAGAGATAGTTGATCTCGTTTACTGTTGCTCATCCCCACCCCCTCCTAGAGAAAGAAGCAGAGCAGGGAACAAGAAATCAGAAATATGGGGCTCTAGTGCTAGTTAGGGAAGGTAGAGAACTAGACTGGGGATGGATAACTAAACTGATACACTAACTTGGATAGCATCCCCTTGGCACCTCACCCGTCAGTGATGTCTTTTTATCCTTCATACTGTGAGTCACTCCTTTCCAAGTGCTGAATACCCCAGAAGGGTGTGCCAATTGCTGCTGCTGACCACGCTGGAAGGCTGCATTAAAGCATCCATCTGCTTGACTGCACAACTGAGGTCATCATTGGAAGGGGCAGGGCCCCATGGAACTGGTACTATTGCAGCTATCAGCACTTCTGAGAAAGAGGCCACCTCCAGCACTGCCTCTGGGAGATGGTCTAGTCAGTTGGAGGATCAGAAGACAGAGACAGGGAGAATGCAGGTCCTTTCTCAACTCAAGGAGGGAACGGCAATTGGGCAACACTGATGTGAGCACGTGCTAGGTGCCTGGCACTGCATAAGCTACAAATGTTAGAAGAGATTCAGAAGACAAGGTCCCTACACTCAAAGCCTTACGTTGACATTCTTCCAAGTGTGACAAAATAGCTACAATATTGAATCACAAGAGATAAAGTACTGTAACCTGTCCAACATCTTCTTTCCCTTCTTCCAGTTGCAGAGCCCTTCTTTTGCCTCTTACCCACCTGGTAGGGCTGTCTATCAAAGGGCCCACCCTCCTCACCTCAGGGTAGGCACCGTCCCCAGACTGGAACATCCAAGTACCCTATACCCTGCTTACAATCATTGATCCATAGGTGGGCATGTGAACCAATAAAGTCAAACCCATGCCCTAATAAGGATGCAAAGACCTCCATAAGGTAGGAGGTACCAAAAATCATCTTTACATTCAAGTGGATAGCCTGTATGAAATGAAAATAGACAGACTTCTAGTTCCAACAGCATGGTGAATTGAGCTAAATGGAATCATATAACATATAGCAAACACCTAAAATTAATGGATATAATGTTTTGAAGATTAAATTCATATGCAGACAGGAAATGAAGAGAAATCTTTAGGTGGCCAAAAAGAAAAAGAAATTTAAAGTCAGATCTTTAAGCTTGTGAATTGATCTTGCACCAGCCCAAGGGGTCATCAGACAAGTTACAGGCCCCTGAGGGCTGGTATTTTAGTGACTTTGCAGGGATAGGAGACTTGGCCTTGTGTCCATGCAAGATAGGGACCTGGCGCTGATACTAGAACAAATGGAAAGGTTCTATTTTAGTGAAGAGGACAGAAAGGGGATAAGAAAAACTCTGCCTATTGGCTCATAAAAAGAATTATGGCCCTGCCTAGGCCTCTGAGTCCAGAAAAAAATAAAATAAAAACCCTCTCCCAGGAGAAAGTGACAATCCCAACCAGTACCATACATGGATGTGATCTCCAAATTTATACTACCTACATGGTGCAGGACTCCCCAAACTAAGAAATTAAGTAAACTCCCGGGGTGCTCAGAAGCTAACGTAAAAAGTCTATTTTTCCCTCTTCTATGGTCTCATAGCCTTTTAATTATTTCTTCAACTATGTCTCCCCTAGACTGAACACTCTTGAGGCCAGGGATTGGGTCTTACTCATTTTTGTTCCAAAGAACATGACTAGCATAGTGCTAGCACTACAGAAGTTTACTAATTGTTTGTTAAATAGATGAGTAAGAGGATATATGGATAAATGGCATTAATAATCTTTTTCTAGGTGTTTGGAAATACCTGGGTACATGAGCAACTGAATTTCAGAGCTCACGGACTGAAATCTATACCTATTAAAGGAAATCAACATAGAATGAAACCTCTGACCTCAGAGTCAGAACAACTGTATTCTAGATTTGACTTTACCACCTCTTGTAAACCTTTGACATGAGAAAGTCACTTAAATTAGATAAGCCTCACTTTTCTCATCTAAAAGATTTGGAGGTTTAGTTCAGATTTCTCATTTTCCTTCTAGTTCTAAATATTGATAATGCTATACCCAAAATGACATCATAGGAATTTTTTTTTGATGAGTCAGAAATTCAAAGGTTTCCTGAGCTATCTGTGGATTGTGATTGCTCATACACAAGACTAATTTTCTAGACCACATTCTGTGCCTTCTTTTATGGTGGCCTCTGAGCACTTTGGTTTGTTTTGATTTTTCATCTTCCCTCTCTGAATGATGATTTATCTGGCTTTCAGAATAGGAGGCTGAAAGGCCTAATTGTATGTGTGGCTTCTTGGGTTGTTTAGATTTATAAATATTTTAATAAGATTTTTATTCCTTCAAAACAAATATCTTAGAAACCTTTGAACAAGGAGCAAATTCCGTATCTTTTTCGACAAAGTTTACTTTAAAAGAGAGAAAGAGAAAGAAGAAAAAAAGAGACTCAAGAGAACTGTCATAATTTTTTAAGTTCCTAAAGAGCATATGGTAGCTACATCTAATTTAAGCCACTTTCTGGTAATCTGAAGGCACTAATGCCCCTTATTCTTTATCGAGCTCTAACTCTACCACGCCTAAGACAATACTCAGGAACAGATATTCCTCACCTTAATTAAATTTCTTAAGGAATGTATTATTGAGTAAATACAACATACTAGATATTTAGACCTCCAATGTGAGAAAATAACAAGCTAAATTAGACCCTCCAAAAATCCCATAATTGAGTGATATAACAGCCCAAATCTATTAGGTAGAAATATCAGAGCAAGGAGGAGAGAGCAAGCAAGTTCTAGGAGCTGATATGGAAGCAAAAGTGAAAGTGGGGCAGGGAAAGGGAAAGACCGTTGTCCTCATTCAGATTGCCACTCACATCCACGCCTATTTACATTGGCTTTTTTCCCTTCCAATTTGTTACTCTGCCATGTAGATACAGTTTTAGGTTTGAAAGCTCTATGTATAAGACTCTTGGTTTACCTCTGACCTAATGCCAGCTTTTCTCACTCAAGTCTTCCTCTTGTGCTAGATCTCAGACCTTATAAAACCTTCCTCCCAAAAAAAAAAAAAAAATCACTTCAATAACCCCAGTTGTGTCTATATGATGCCAGATAGCTCTCTGACAACTAAAAGAGACAATCCATTCCAAAGACTCAGATGTTTGACATTCTGAAGACACAGACTCCTTCACAAATTTCTTTTCCTTGTGGTACAATTTGAGAACAAAATGTGGAAACAACTACTGCATATTAACCTAATGGTTAAGCATGAGAATAAACACTGTCTGGCCTTGAATACCATAATAGTAAAATGTATTATTGCCCTTAGAGCTACTCAGATGATGTTATGATGTTGTGAGCCAAAGGATGACAGCAGAATTGAACTATTGCCCAAAAGCAATTACTGATTAAAATTGATTCTTTCTACAGAGAAAGGTGACCAATGGATTAGTTGTCACATTACAGCAGATTTGGACAAAATGGTTGTAATTATTAAAGCAACTGAGCTACCCAGCATTAAATGGAAACAGAGGCCATTAAACTTCAAGGATTCCTCTGGATCTAATTCTGTAAACTTGAAGTTAATAGGATGGTGATGCAGCAACCAGGTTTTCCAGGGTTGCCCTTGAAAGATCCCATCTTCCTCTTTCCATGTCATAACACTGTGGAATGTGAAGAAGTACTGTTTAAAAGCAAACCATGCCTTTTTACCTTTGCTTTTATTTTAACAGGGGGTTATACAAATACAGAGCTCATTTAAACACACAGTAAATTAATGGGAAATGATATGTAACTAAATAATTGAAAGTTGTTGCAAGGCCTTATTCTGTTTGCCTAATTGCATGTTTCACTGCCTCCTTTATGGGACTGTTGCCTAAGGTATCTATAGCCATTATACCCACTTATTCGTTAATAACTGAATCAAAATGCCATGTGATCACGTTGGCATGCAATTTAAAAATCCCTTCCAAGTCCATTGACGCGTACGTCCTGGAGAGAGATGGCTATACCAGCTTTTCTGCGGTGAAATGCTAAGAACCGTAGGTCAGCATTCTTGACCAAACTGTTACAAAGCATCTCCCAGCCATCGCTATCACCTCCCACCCCCATCCTTCCTCCACTGAGCAAAACAAAACTAGGGTATAAATATGTCAGGATAAGAAAGAAAACATGTATACAACATTCAAAAACAGCCTGCCAATGGAAAGAAACAAGAGAAACCAAGACAATTATGCACATACTTTGCCTGCTACCATGGTCCAGTGAATTCAGTGGTTACCATGGCGGGATGGAGCCAGGAGGAGGACTCCAGAGGGCAAGCTTTGTCTGTGATCTGCTCAAACAGAGAGCTGTGATTCAGTCTGTTGGTTTGTGTACTTTTGGGTAAGCCATCCTCATGCTGAAAAGGCCAAGAAGAGATATGTTGAGTTTGACTTTATCTCATACCTTTGGGTTTCTCTTAGCATCCTGCCCTCCCCCCAACCCAACCTCCTTCATGCCTTCTCTGTTTCCCCATCTGTGGAAACAAATGACATTTAGCACTGTCAAGGGAAGACACCAGTGAAGAGTTTCCCCTCTCAATGGATAAACTGTTGTCGGAATGGCCCAGATCCCATTGATAAATGAGTCAATGCAGAAGCCAAAGCAATATTCTTCACCAGGGAAAAATAAAATGCATTTCAAGTGTAGTGTGACACCGGGCCCCTGGAACACTTTTGGCAGGCCTAGCTTGAAAAAAGTTAAAAGAGTTGAGTTCACACAAGCACACTCAATTCCTGAATTAAAAGGTAGACAAACGGAAAGAACAATGGATTAAGAGTCAGAGACTTGCCTGGGTAACTCTAGGCAAAGTCGCTTAATCTCTTTAGACCTCAATTTCCTCATCCGTCAAATGGAGATAATAATATGTGGTCTGCCTCTATCTCACAGTATTAGTGCAAGGATTAAAAGTCCTTTGAAATACATCACTAATAGTGACACATCTCTTAAATGGCCTTAGAGTGCACAGAAAAATCTTTCTTATGTGTAAGGAGGCAGAATGCTATGGAGAGTTTCCAGACTAAATAAAAAAATTTGAGACTATTTTTAGAATATAGGCTCTCCATGAGGGACACACACACATGTACTGAGATCTGTACCATTAGGACAGATCCCATTAGGATTTCCACCTGATAAGATTCACTACAGCTTATCCCCTTCTGCTATTTGAGAAAGGCACGAGGAATGGAACCTCGACAGGAAGTGCGACTATTCAAAGTAACTCAACTTGATTGAATTTCCTCTTGGGTCAAACTAAAGAAATGACCCATGTTAAGCTTACTCTGTTTGAAAACAGTCAAATTATTTTGCGCCAAATTGTCTTTGCCCTATTAAGTGTATTTGTGCCAATGAGAGTGGCAAGTCCCCAAAAGAGAATTTTACCAGTTATGTAAGTCTATCTAAAAGCTAAAGTACTTTGTTCACTCACTGGGCACACACCCTATTCCAGCACTGGTTATGCAGTGCATATGCATAACTCAGTTAATCCCTATCACATCCTTAATGTATGTATTGGCATCCCCATTTTACAGATGAGGAAATATGTGCAGAGAAGTTATGAGGTTTGCCCAAGATCACACAGAGAGCAGACATCAAAGAGGATGTAAACGCAGTTCAACCTCACCGGCTCCAGAGAAATGAAACAGATTCAAGCCACAGCACATGGTCATGCTTTGAAACCCTATGGTTACTCTTAGTAACGCCTGGGGTTTAGGCAGATAAATTGTCATGAAACTCTCAGCCCATGACCCTGCCTCAGGCATTTCTACCTTTTTCTACGTCTGTTCTCCGGCTGTTTCTATCTTCAAGACCCATTTGTGGTCTCACTCTCCTTGAAGTTTTCCCATCTCACCATCACTTGATTCATGAACCCAGGGTACTTCATGTCTTTATCACACTTGTGGCAGATAAAATGCAAAATCTCTGGATTCTAATCCCTGCTCTGCCACTCTCCTAATATGTTATCCTTTGGCAACTCCCATAATCCTCTGAGCCTGTCTTCTCATCTTTAAAATGTAGGTTTTATCCTCCTTTACCCTGTCTACCCCACAGGTTCTGAGGGGTCAAATGACATCATTTGATATGAATGTTCTTTGTAAATTATCAAAGTATTTTTTAACACCTCATACTCAGGGTCACGCACAGCTTCTGCCCTTCAAACAAACTATAACAACAAAATATGGCAACAGAGATCTCAAATTCAGGATCCATGTTGTGTCCTTTCAATTCAAGAAGAAACTGGAAACATGAGTTGTCTTGATCACAGAGTTAATCTGAGAGAGAGAAGATTGAGGGACTTTACCATCTTCCTGAGCTGTTAACACATAATACATACCAAGCAGCAAAACAACCCAAGGTAGAATGCATAATGGTACCAAATTAAACATACTCAAAGACCCAAAAGTATAAAATCCATCATTGATACTTATAGGTGGTCCACCACCTGCAAAGATGGACACTGCTACCTGGACAGAGAAAATCAAATGATACATCCAAGGCTGGATTTAGCTTGGAGAGAGGCAGAATGAGGGCCATGCACCCACTTGGATGGATATATCACCTGAACTGCTTGAGCCAATAATCTATGTGCTGGTTTGAAACTGTCATGTACCCCAGAAAAGTCATGCTCTTTAATCTTCATTCAATATTACTGGGTGGGATATTTTGATTGTTTTCATCGAGATTTGACCTACCCAACTATGGGTAGAATTTTTTATTAGGTGGTTTCCATGGATACGTGTCTCTATCCATTCAAGGTGGGGTTGCTTACTGAAGTCTTTTAAGAGAGAACCATTTTGGAAAAAGCTCAGAGCCAACAGAGCTCACACAGTCAGAGAGAGACTCTTGGAGATGAAATAAAATGCCCCCAGGGAAGCCAGTTAAGAAGCTGGGGGGAGAGAAAGCTAGCAGACATTGTCATGTGCTCTCCCAGTTGACAGAGATGTCTAGAAGCCAAAGGCCCCAGCAGATGCCAGCTAGGTGTCTTCCCAGCTGACAGAGGGGTTCAGACAGCATCAGCCTTTCTTGAGTGAAGGTAACCTCTTGTTGGTGCCTTAATTTGGGCATTTTCATGGCCACAAAACTGTAAACTTGCAACTTAATAAATTCCCCTTTTAAAGGCCATTCCATTTCTGGTATATCACATTTTGGCAGCTTACAAACTAAAACAGATTTTGGTACCAGAGAAGTGGGGTGCTGCTGCTGTAGTTTTCAAATACCAAACATGTTGGAATGGATTTTTAAATGGATGAGGGGAAGATTCTGGAAGAGTTGTGAGGAGCTTGATAGAGAAGGCCTAGAATGCTTTGAAGAGATTGTTGGTAGAAATGTGGACTCTAAAGACACTTTTGATAAGGACTTAGACAGAAATGATGCCCATATTATTGCAAACTGAAGGAAGGAGACCCTTGTTTTAAAATGGCAGTCAATCTTGAAAAATTGACTACTGGCTTTGAATGGAAAGTAGATTTTTAAATTCATGAACTTGGATACTTAGCAGAAGAAATTTCCAAATTAGATGTGGACAGTGCAGCCTGGTTTCTCATTGTAGCTTATAGTGAAATGCAACAGGAAAGACATAGCTGAGAACTGAACTTTTGGGTAAAAGAAACCAGAAATTGATGTTCTGGAAAATTCTGGGCTTCACCAGAGAATTGTGCCCCACATGAGGATTTAACAAAAAATGAAATCAGTCAGACACTACAGGACAAGCAAGGATTGGAGATGGAGTTATCCAAAAAGGATTTGTGGAAAGTTCTTTTGTCTGATGGGCATGATCCCAGAGTACTGCATAGAAAACCAACAAGATTGTTGTGGGATCTGTATGAATGGAACCACCGCCACTCTGAACTAAAAGGGATGAATTGAAGGAAAAATAACTTCAGATGCAGAGCCATGGATGCTAAGGTCTGAAGCCAAGAAATCTCAAGCCAATAAAGTGTCAGTGGCTAAGAGATTTCAAACAGAGTCAAGAGGTTATCCTGGACGTTATTCTTACACTATATAGATATTCTCTTTTAGGTTATGGTGTATTCAAGTGGCTAGAGGGAAGTGCCTGAAATTGTAGAGCTGTGTTCCAGTAGCCATGTTTCTTGAAGATGATTGTACAATGGTAAACCTTCTGCAATATGACTGTGTGATTGTGAAAACTTTGTGTCTGATGTTCCTTTTATATACAGTATATACAGATGAGTAAAACATATGGACAAGAAATAAACAAGTAATAGGGGAAACAAAGCTTAAAATAAATTGAGTTGCTTGAAAAAGAAAAGAAACCTCAGGTCAGGAGAGTGCACTCACCCATACGCTTGGACACAGTGAGTTTGCCCTGAAGGCACAGGACAGGCCTTCCACCTCAATGTTCAGAAAGAGTTGTGCCTCAGGCCTTGGAGAGGGTGGAGCACATTCCTTAGAGATAGAAGAAAGCCTGGATGTCAGCTCATTATTCTGGAGGGGTTGAGCTTGTGCCCTGGAGATGTCAGAGAGCAGAGATGCTGCCCTGATGTTTGGAGAGGGTGAACCCAAGAAAAAAATGGTCTCACCAATGTCCTCCAATGTTGTAAACTCTATGCCGGTGTTTGGAGAGAGTAGGGCCACTGAGTAGGCCCCTGGAAAGGGTGAGATAAATGTCTCTGAGACTTGGAAATCGAATGGAGTTTGCCCTGCAGGTGTTTGTGTCTGGTGACCCCTGTGCTCCTTCCAATTCCTCCCAATGGAAATGGCAATATGTATCCCATGACTGTCCCTTCTTTGTATATTGGCAACAGATAATTTGTTTTGAATTTCACAGGTCCTCCAAAAGAGAAGTTTTTGCCTTAGAGCAGACTATGCCTATAGATGACTTGATAGTTTTAACTTTTCATTGTATTTGTATTGTTACTGAAATGTTTTAAGGCTTTGTGATATCATAATGGAGTGAAGGTACTTTGCATATGGAAAAAACATGTCATTTTGGGGGCCCAGAGGGTAAAATATTCTGGTTTGAAAGTATTATGTACCCCAGAAAAGCTATGTTTTGATCCTGATTTAATCTTGTGGGGCAGCTGTTTCCTTTAATCCTGATTTGATACTGTAGGTGGAAACGTTTGATTAGATTACCTCCATGGAAATGTGACTCACCCAGTTGTGGATGTGAGCTTTTAATTAGATGGAGATGTGACTCCACTCATTCCAGGTAAGTCTTGATTAGTTTACTGGAATCCCTTAAAAGGAGAAACATTTTGAGAGAGAGCCAACAGAGAGCAGAGCTGACAGAAACCTCAGAAGCCAGAGCTGATACAGATGCCGATACTTGGAGAACAGAGACACAGATGTTTGGAGATGTTTGGAGCCCAGGGGACATCGCCATGAGATACTAAGCAAGCCATAACCTAGAGAGAGCCAAGGGAAGCCAAGAGATGAAAGCCAACCCTGGAGAAGCAAGGTGACGAACCCCCAGAGGAACAGAGGCTGAAAGCAATGGAGCCCAGAAGAAAGAGACCAGGAGATGCCAGCCACATGACTACACAGCTGACAGAGGTGTTCCTGACCCATTGACCTCCCTTGAATTAAGGTAACTTTCCCTGGATGCTTTAGTTTGGGTGTTTTTATAGACTCAGAACTGTAAACTTGTAACTTATTAAATTCCCTTTTTAAAAGCCATTCCATTTCTGGTATATGCATTCCAGCAGCTTACAAACTAAAACAATCTGTTTGAAAAATAAAATTGAACTCTACAAAAAGTGCAATCTGGCAATAAGGAAATAAAGAAAAGATCTTTTAACCATAATTATCACTAGCATATCTGGCTATTTCAGTTTGCTAAAGCTGCTGGAAAGCAATATACCAGAAATGGATTGGCTTTTGTAAAGGAGATTTATTAAGTTACAAGTTACAATTCTAAGGCTGTGAAAATGTTCAAATTAAAGGCATCAATAAGAGGATAGCTTCACTTAAGAAAGGTCATTCAAGTCTAGGTTTCCTCTGTCACATGGGAAAACACATGGTGACATCTGCTGTCCTTCTCTCCAGGCTTCTGGTTTCAAATGGCTCTCCCAGTATCTCCAAGCATCTGTCTGGTTTTATCTCTCTGCTCTCTACATGCACTCTGAGCCCTGTGTTTTCTGCGTTTTATTCTCTTCATAGATGGCTCCAGTAAAAAGATTAATACCTTTGGGTGGGTCACATCTCCATGGAAACAATTTAATCAAAAGGTCCTACCCAATAATAAGTCTGCCCCCACAAGATTAGATTAGAAGGACATGGCTTTCCTGGGATACATGACAGTTTCAAAGCAGCACACTGGCCATCTCTGTTCTCCATGTGGGAAGACATGTAACACATGAAAAACTGTGTGAAGTTCTCTTAGGAAGTGCTGTAAAAAGCCACGCACCATCATATTACGGAAAGAATGCTGTGTAGCAATAATAAAGGATCCATGAGTGAGGTAGCTTTCAAAAGCCCTGTGTCTGAAGATCTCTGCCCTTTCCCAAAGCAGCAGGTGTGAAGGTGCCCCAAACCATAAAACAGAAATCTTACTGAAAGCCCAACTGATAGAAAAAGACTTTCTCATTTAAAGGTTTCTTTCATGTTCTGCCTTGCTTCTTCCTACAGTGACCTTAAAAATCAGTTGTCAGGGAATCATGGAAATGCATGTCCTTGAAACTGTCTAACCCTTAAACCCAAGTTTATGTCTGCTATTGGTGGCAGACACTTTGGTTAGCTTGGAAACATCTGGCCTGCTGGACATCTCCTGGCTTGACAGTCCTGGCTTGTCAAGGCTCAGGAGCATGATATTTGGAGCTTGGAGACCAGATTCAAGCTCCAGTTCCACTGGTGATCATTCATGGCTAAATGATCTTGGGCAAAAGTCTCTTACAGCTTCAGATATGCTAATAATAGCTCTTCAGGAAAATTGCAAAATTCTTTCTTGGATGCTTTCCTGTTAGTCTTCTGCAGGTACGCGGTAGAATTGATGGACTCAAAAGACCATTTATGGTAAAATAATAAGACTGTATATTCATATATCACTTTACATGATCCAGGCATTTTCCATTCATTATCTCACAGTGGCCTAATGAGGTAGACAGGGTGGTCTCAGTTTTGAGCCTCTGATTCCTCATTTGTAAAATGGAAAGAACAGCACGTATCCTGCCTACCTCAGGCAACAGTCATTCCCATCTAGAATAAGTGAGATAATAGGCATCAAAGTTCTTCATAAATTATTATATGCTAAATAGGGCAATGCAACAGTGGCTCGGTGGCAGAATTTTCACCTGCCATGCCGGATTCCTGGGTTCCATTCCCGGAGCCTGTGCATGACATAAAAAAAAGAAAAAAAATTAGTATATGCTAAATAGAGCTAACTATCATTATTATCCAAAGGGGTCAAGCCTTGTAAACTTTACTAGCAGTCACAAGTACAGAGGAAGAAGAGAAAAATGTTCTCAGGAATTCCTAATTTTATCTTACTCTTCTCAAAATCCCTGGACCACTTACTGCGTAGTCCACAAGTCTCGGCCCTCATTATTACATTGTCTTTTATGGGTTATCTAATTTTTCTATACATATAGTTCTTGGTCTTTGACTTTGTGTTCCTTGATGATTGGGCCCTTTTACTACTTATCTACCCCTCCCCTTACACAAAGACATACCCCAGCAACACAGTACTAAGCACAGGCTAGAACCTTGATAAATATTGCTACCAGCTCAGAAATTCAGAGTGCAGATTCTACAGCCAGATTATCTGTGCTTCAGTCTCTACCTGTACAACAGTACCTAATCAGTTGGGCTGTTTGCAATTGATTAATTAAATTTAATACAGGTTCAACTAAAACACATAATAAACACAGAATAAGTAAATGTTATGATTGCCCAGATTTATAAGGAAGATTTAACTTCTTGATGAATTCAGCTCTTTGGGTGAGATGCTAAGCAAATAAAGAATGTAGTCCTCGGAAAGCAAGGGTCCACCCCCTGTATTCTGTAGGTGATTATGAGCCATAAGCCAGGAGGGAGTGACAGTGCCTCCTTCCCCTGATGAAGCTTTCTCTCCTTTGTCCCTCTGAGCATTCCGCAACATTTTTTCTGCTGCCCTGCCAAGCCAGAGCCCATCAAGGCACTGAGCTTCAGATAGTCTGCATTGACTTAGCTACTCCTTGAGGTTTTGTGTGTGATCTTGAGAAGTGCCACATACAGCCTCCCTCTGGAATGCAGGCTTCTGTCTCCCAGTCAGGAAATTCCTCCTTGTAAAAAATGGGTCCTTCTCTGTGCAAACACCCCAGCCAAAGAAAAAGAAGGGACAAGCCACGGATAACCCACCCAAGTTTTCTTAAGTCTTAGGGCAATGCAAAAAATTCAAAGAAGGCTGCTTAATAATTAAGATCCTAGAGGATTTGCTAATGTTATAACTGTGTGTTCATCACTCTCAGTTTCCCTTTCTATGCTCTTTTCCCACCTTTGACACACCTCCCACTTCCAATGCCTCCTTTTCCCCATACGTTCTCTCTCCTCACTGCTCTTCCCCAGCCTCCCCTAAACCTATTTCTGTCTGTCTCTCCTATCAAAACAGCCCTTGGCCAATGACACCTCCATAGTTTCTGACTCTTAATTTTCTGTGTTAAGAAAAAAGTATGCTTTACCCCTTTCAAGAAAGCTTCAAAGAAGGCAAAGAAAGGAAATATTCTTTAGCAGGATGGGGGCGGGGGATGGAGAAGATAGGGGAGAGGGTTTTAATGTCCCCCCCCCCAAATTCCCAGCATTGCTCCTTTCCCTGTCTCCTTGGGTGAGTCTGGCCCAGCTATGCACAGGAGTTGGCTGAGTGGGTCACCTACATGCCTCTTCCCCCATCATCTCCCCATGCTACACGCTTGGCTTGTGCTGTAGTGAATGACTGACAGAGCCAAAAAAGCTCTTGGGAAACTAACTCTCCTGGAAGGGAGGCTGATTATCAGCACAGAGTGGGAAGAGTTCAGATGGACCCAATACCTAATGGGTAAGGACAGGGATGCTGCTCAGAGTCCATTCTTATATACACAGTAGGGGAGGCAGATGGACACTCTAATTCTCAGCTTTTCCAACTATAAAAGAGACTGTTGATGAGAGCTCTAGGGTCCCTTGATTCTTCTGAGATGAAGATTTGGAATTACAGAATTTAAGAGCTGGATGAACTTTTGGTAACATTTACTTCATTCCCATTTCACAAGTATAGAAATGGAAGTTTTGCATGGTTGAATGACTTGCCCGTCAGCATGTGTCTGGGTGGGAGAGAACTGGTCCTAGAACTTCATGAATCCCTTTAGTCCATACAAAGATTATAGCCCCTCCTTTGCCAAAGTACCATGTAAGAGAACATCTGCAAATATTCACTGACCCTACACTGAAGTTCAAGTCTTTCTAGAGAATACAGCCACAGAGGGCTTGAGAATCTGTGCTCCGACTTGAAGATTCAAGACAATAATGGGTGCAGCTGCTCTCAAGCAGAATCGTGACAAGTTCAGGGAGTAAAGGGATAGAATGGAGGTGGGATAGAAGAGGAATGGAAAAGGATACCACAAATTGTTGGAGATACATTAAAGCAGTCTTGATCATTCTAATTCTTTCAGTAGAACTTATGGCATAAACTGCCAGCTCCTGCTTGATTAATCTCCCAGTTAATTTTGCTCCTGTAAAGAAATGGCCTTTGTTTTTCTGTGTGCCAGCATTACATCCTCTTTTTTTTTTCTTTTAAGAAAATGGTTGGATAGGAGTTACCCAGATGAGGTAAGGGTTCTGCTGGCTGCCAGAAGGGTCGCAGCCACCCCCCCCTTTAAGAGTGGCAGAATGCACCATAGGAGCAAAGCCCAGGAAGGATGTTCTTTCAGCAGTAGGCAAAAGCAAGAAGCTGGGTTAAAAAAAAAAAATTGGCCTTCATAGCTTCATCCCTGGAGAGGGGCCATGGAGGAATATGGTGAGCTAGGATGCTCTCTTCTCCCAAGTCTCAGAACAGCCTCCTGACCAGAGAAGGAGATTTGCAGAGGCATCTCAAAACCTAATTCCTGCTCCATGTGGCTCTAGTGAGAAGTCATTCGTTGTGGCCAACCCAATCTCCTGGTTCTGGGCCTTCACTCCTCTTGAGTCACTGCAGCCCTTCAAGTACTTGGCACTCTCCTGGACACACACACACACTCACCTCACCCCATCCTCCCCTACCAATACCTGCTCTCCAGAAACTCATGCACACATTCCAACCCTCTCAACCTTGAAGGTGTGAAGCCATGTCAGGCTTTGTGCCAGGAATGGCCAGGGGGCAGAAGGGATCCAGAGATAAACAGGCATCCTAATAGGACAGGTGAGGGTGCTGAGGCTGGGAATCCACTGGTGGATCTATAATCTAACCTAACTGAGCCTATCATGCCCAACCCCATAATGTGCTGGGGGGATTCCCAACACGGAAAGCAGCAAAACAGAAATTCTGATTTGATGATGATATTGGGCGCTGTTAATTGTTGCTGGCGCCACTGTTTTTATGCTTCCAGGCAATTCTAATGTGCAGCCAGGATTTAGAACTATGGGTTTCATGTATTTACATTCCCAGGGCACCTGCAGCTTCACTAGTTTCAAAGATTTAAGGAATGACAGTCCCACAGTAGAATTTCTAGGTGGCTGTGGAATTGTGGAAAGCATACAAGATTTAGGATCAAGAGAACTAGATTTGGGATCCAGTTCCATCACTGACTTATATATGTGAGTTTTTCATCTGTAAATGGAGTACAAGGCTACCTGCCCACTTCCTGCTTCCCTTTCCAACTTGCAAATGTTGTCGCTAAGGTTCCTATGGATAGATGGATGTGAAACCTCTTGGAAACAATAAGTAGCTATACATACTTAAGACATTATTTAGGAATAAAAAAACACTCATTACTTAAATTGAAGATTATGTGAATTCGTAGAGGCAGAACAATAGTCTGAAGAGAGAAACTCAACACAAATTCATAAAGCACCATAATTCAGGTGGAATGTTCATATTTCCTGACCTAGTATACCTACTTTTATAAGATACAGCTTTATTTGTCTAGCTGGCTGTGTGAGCTTTCAAGTGTCAGCAAAAACTGCATTTCAATTTTCCTAGCGTGTAAAACCCAGATATCAATACCTGCTCTACTGGTCCCCAATCTGTGGAGCAAAGGAGATGCTGAATACAAAAGTTCTGCGGAAGGAACCATTAGTATGCCAACCCAGGAGGTTCCGTGTCATCTGGGAAGAAAACAGACTGAAAGTTACACTTGCTTGGAACTGTGCAATTCACTCGGCAGCCCCAGCACCTAGTGCCTGATGGGCGCCCAACAAGTATTTGGTGAACAAAACTGGCAAGAATAAAGATTGGAACCATAAAACACAAAGATAAAAAAGAGACTTCATGATATCAACTGCACCACCTTCTGACTTCAGGGAGCGTAAATGAGGCCCAGAAAGATCAAAGGTTTTGCCTGCGGTTATACTGAGTTGGGAAGGGAGTTGTGCCTCCTGTGTCCTGTCCCTTATTGCAGCACAGTGCACTGCAGAGTGACTGTAACGTTCGCCAGCAAAGTCCCACACATCGAGATCAGCCAAGTCCAGCTCCTCTCTGCCAGCCAAGCTGTTTTGTCTGTCTTGACTGCAGCTTCCCCAGCTGCTCCTGTCACAGCCACCTCTGGCCCGATCTCCATGGCAGTGGGAGTGGAGATATGTGAACCCGCTGCTGAGAACTGCATGGCAGAGGGGGTAGATGGAGGGGAACCCAGCTCCAGACCCTTGCTGTATAGCCATCTAGAAAAGGGAAAAGAGCCACCGCTTCTCTTCACCTGCTTCTCGGTTACGGCCAGTGAAGAACAGAGGGTGGTCCTGGTCCTCTGAGCCACCTCTGAGCTCGCAAGCCACCCAGTGCAGGGGCTCATCCATCCCTTCCCCCCCAGTAGACTGATCAGGGACTTGCCCTGGGATTAGGAGAACAGTGCTAAAGAGCACATCCCTCCAAAGTACAGAGGAGGTCCCTGGCTGGCAAATGAAGGAGAAACGGAGCAAGAAATACCAACAAAAATTCAATTTGCCAAAATTGGAACAAAATTACAAAGATACTGAAATTGGATGATAGGATAGGAAGAGATTGGGTAGAATTATTATTAGGAAAAGATATCAAGGAGGGGAGGGGAGATGGGGAACAGGAAATGTAGGATTAGAGCCAGAACCCAGAGACTGGAAATAAAAGCGTAGGAGAAAAGTGATAGACAGGGGATTAGGGACCTCAGAGCGCTAACCTACCTGCCGAGAGGGTACAAATCTATGATGGGGGGAGGCAGAGGAGGGGGTAGACCGTCGCAGATACTGGCTACCAGGATCAGGGAAGGATGAACTAACGAGGCTAGACACCCACCCCCACCCCCACCCCCACCCCACTTCCTAGGGCCTCCCAACCTGGCCCCGCACTGATTTACCAAACACTCCCAAGCCAGGGAGAGCGCTACATTCCAGAAACCGAAGGCAGAGTGAGGAGGCCATCTAGCGGCAGGGGTCGGAAGGGAGGAAAAGGTTGAGTTCAGAAGAAGGGCGCCTTCTGGGGGGCTGGGGGCAGAAGACAGAGGCAGCCCTCAGTCCTCAATAGGGATGGATGGGTGAGTAGATGCATAGAGAGATGGATGGATGAGTAGATAGATGGAGAGAAGTTTGGATGGATATGAACGACCCCCAGAAAGAAGGGGAGAGCCCTGGAAATCAGAAATGGATCCCGAGGGTTGTGCGGGATGTCTGGCCGTGTCGCGCACAGACCAGGAGGATTTGGAACCTCTGACCGGCATAGGGAGGGGCCCGAATTGTCTGGAGGGGGAAAGGCAAAGAGAGGGAGCCATCTGGTGTCTGGAGGTGGAAGACAGAGTGAGTGTCTGGTGTCTGGGAAATGGGAAGTGGGTGAGATGAAAGGAAAGGGGAAGTGGCAGGGGGGAGGGTGGCGCGGAGACCGCAGTTTCCCCGGGTAACTCGGGTAACTCGGCTGGGAGTCCTTGCAGTACAGAATCCTGAGTTTCTACAGCAATAAATATAAACGGCTATTGATTTTCGCCCATATTTTCCCCCAATTCACGACAGGCGGCAACCCTCTGAAATAAGGCCCCAGTGGAGGATTTTATGGTGATTTCTCCATCATCATTTCAGTCTTGAGGATCCGGCCAATTCCCCGGGAGGCCGGCCCTCCGGAGTTTTCCAGGGCTAACCGAGAGGTGGAGAGGAGGGCTGTGGCCTCGGTGCAGTCCCTCCCGGGGAGGGGAGGGGAGGCCTGACCAGCTTGGGAAACTTCCAGGGTAGCCCCAGCGCAGTGCCGATTCGCATCCCCTAAGAGGGAGGAGACCTCGCCTCTGGAGTCACGCTCTGCTCTCTCCTGAAACGGAGAGCTCCGCGGAGCACCCGAAGTCAAATTGCTGCCCACTGCGACCCTCACCTCCACCCCCCACCCCGAACTTTCTTCAGCCCGAGGTGAGAACACAAGGCCCCCACACCCTGCATGTTGGAGCTTTAAGGTTTTTCCACGTGCGTTTATTGCTTGCATTGGCCGAGCGCCTCCCCAGCGTGTCTGCGCTGCAGGAGCCCTGCTGGCCGCTCTGTGGACTCGCGGCCGGCGAGCGAGAAGAGTCTCCCCGGCCTGGGGCCCGCGCGCCCTCTGCGCGGTGGGCGCAGGATCGCAACCCGGGTGCTACCGCCTTTTTGCATTTATTAGGTTTTTAAGTGAGGGCGCGAGAGTTGAAAAAGAGCAGGAAAAGGGAAGGGACTGGGACAGCAGGAGATGCCAATGAGGGGGAGGGTGATCAAAAGGTTTTCAAGTCTCCCACACTGTCCAGATCGCTTCTTAAGCCTCGGCGCTTTTTAGTGACATTATATCAACACGTGTTACCCGAGGTAACCACATCAAACAAACCGACCCTTTTTGGTATAGAGCGTAATATCATTTTTGGTATCTGTTTTTACCTGGAGCACACAACATACACAATGAAGACTCACACACAGACACACACTCACCCTGGACAAATAGTTAAACCCGGGATTTATGAGCCGAATTCTGTCATCTTCAACTAATTGGAAAACTCTTCCTTCTTCTCAGTCTTCCTTGATAAATTAGGTATTGCTTTCCCAACTTGCCCAGAGGTCAGTGTTCTTCCTGAAGAATCAATACTTTGATTCTTCAAAAATCATAGAATAGAATAGAAAAAGGATAGCGATGGGGTGGAGGGAATTGTATAAACCCTGGGAGAGGGGCACTAACTCTCTGAGTCTTGATAATGCTCAATCTCTGTGACAATGGAATTAG